>JAWPHD010021187.1:0-29072 GCA_037043455.1 Cyrtodaria siliqua | reverse complement strand
GCCATAGACACATGACATGATATCCCGCCCAGTCACATTATACCGACACTGGGCCATATACACATGACATGATATCCCACCCAGTCACTGGGCCATAGACACATGACATGATATCCCGCCCAGTCACATTATACCGACACTGGGCCGTAGACACATGACATGATATCCCGCTCAGTCACATTATACCAACACTGGGCCATAGGCACATGACATGATATCCCGCCCAGTCACACTATAACCGACACTGGGCCATAGGACGACATGATATCCCACCCAGTCACTGGGCCATAGACACATGACATGATATCCCGCCCAGTCACATTATACCGACACTGGGCCGTAGACACATGACATGATATCACGCCCAGTCACATTATACCAACACTGGGCCATAGACACATGACATGATATCACGCCCAGTCCCAGTATACCGACACTGGGCCATAGACACATGACATGATATCCGCCCAGTCACATTATACCGACACTGGGCTGTAGACACATGACGATATCCCGTCCAGTCACATTATACCGACACTGGGCCATAGACACGACATGATATTCCATCCAGTCACATTATACCGACACTGGGCCGACACGCCCTAAAGCTACCCTTTATATTTATAACGGTCTATTAAATCATTTTACAATTATTCTATATTTAGAATTTTATGATTCTTGGTTTCAAGATTGAGACATACAAATGATCTTAATCTTTTTCTCACAGCAATTGAAATGCTCAGCACACTGAGTTGCATCATAATGGCATGACGTGATGTCATAATACCAGGATGTGATGTCATAATTCCAGAAAATGAGGTCATGATAGAAACATTAGTTCAGTGATAAAAATTGGACCAATGAAATCAGTTAATTTAAAACTCATCACATTCTCAGAACACATTGAGGTTTTACTTGACATTGAGTAATTAGGTTCTTGAAATCCAGTAACATAAAATTCTAATAATAAAATAATTCTAAAATGATTTAATAGTTTGTTTGTAAATATTTGTAGTATTACAATAATGTACTGGAAACGAGAAAACAATTACCCAAAACACTAGGAACCAAACATTCTATAAACTAGTTAAAGCTATGTTTTAAAATAACACTAGTTCTATACAAACATAAATAAACACTAACAACATAAGTAAACAGAAAGGCCCATGCATTATATAAATATCACATCCCATGGAGGGTGATAGAACATATTGTCAACCCGAGATTGGTAATGTCCACCGAGGCTTTAGCCGAGGTGGACATTACCACATCGAGGGTTGACAATATGTTCTATCACCCTCCATGGGATGTGATATTTATTTTATTATACCAAACATCAAAATTCATTTAATCAGCAATTATTTTTTATTCTTTTTTTAGAAGCACGAGATAATGTTTCATGCCATGAAACATTACCATGAAACATTACCAATTGTTGACTGATCGGGAATGGGGAAATTACATAGAGAATTTTGAGTGAGGTATAATAAAAGTATTTAACACCTGTTATGTTACAATGGGACCCTTTAAGTGTTTCTTAAGTGATCTGTCACTGCATTTGTGCATCCACTGATCAAGTGTTTTTTCATGTGTCCTATACAGCCTTAGGAGGTACCAAAATACTTGGACTAACTTGGATTATGTCCAACCTTAAGTGATCAAATGTAACATGTATTTTTCAACCACTATACCCAATCTACAACCCATAAAAGATGTCATTTTTGAGTGGTTACCGCTTAATCAAAATGTAACACCGAGGCTATTGGACTGACATATAAAATACCACTTAAGCTATTGCATGCAAGCTTGAACGGACAAAGCATTGACTATATGAAAAGTTAATCTCTGAGTTTCTTTTCTTGCATAACTAAGACCATTCAAAATAATGTGTTTAAATCATTTTTGGGTAGGTATGTACAGATGTAGGTAAGCTCCAACATCTACACATTCATGAGAGCTAGTTACCAACCTACTGAGAAAAGTAGTTTTTATAGATTACACAATTTTCTGCCATGCTTCATTAATTATTGAAATTACTGAACGGTTTTAACCAAATATTATTCATATTAAGGTGCATAGCAATACAGATATATGATTACAAACAAAATACATTTACACTCGGGTCAGTGGCGCAGCTGGACAATAATGAATGTCTATCTCAACAATGACTTTGTCTTTTCTTTTTTTTTTAATTTTGTTCAAAATTGACAGTTAAACTTTCTAAATAAAAAGTTCATAAAACTAGATCTTTTGAATTATATTACTTCCATAAACACTGTGAATTTATATTTCATCAATAGTCTTTTTTGGGAAAAAAATGTGCAAACTTTTGACGTAAAGGCAGCTACGCCACTGGTGGGTGAGTGGGTGGGGTATGAATACAACATCTACACAGTTCACTTACACGCCCACATACCTGGGTTAGTTACACAACAGATTCCAACTCAGACTAGGCAAGTACAAAAAGACAAAATGTCAGTTTCACATAATATGACAGGAGGAACATAAATATGCACTTTTTTTTATAAATCTCTCCATTCAATCTCATTTAAACCAGATTCAAATCTCTTCACTTCCAGGATCTCATCAGACTGGACACTCATCAATTAAACATTCAAGAATCATGAGCAAATCTTCACCAAATTCAACCGGTAGGATCATATTAGATTTCTACTTTTTTTTGTTTCCATTTACCAACAAGATATTCAAGAAGAGCTGTTGGAGAACAGTGCAGCTCGACTATTCGATTTTTCAGAGAATAATAAATTATAAAGCCAGTATACCATCAGAAAACAAGGCTTAAACAATGTGGGGGTACTGACAATCCCTGCAAAGTTTTGCTGAAATCAGGCCAAATGATGGTCCTATCATCTTCACGAGGCAAAATACAGCATCTTTGAACTAATTCAAGGGCCATAACTCCGGTGTTACTTATCCGATTTGGTTGGTTTTTGAACTTGTGAGAGCTTTCATAGATATCAACAATCTGGTAAAGGTTGAAAAAGATCGGATGAAAAATGAAGGCCCTAATGCGTTAACAAGGCAAATATAGCAATTTTAACTAAATCAAGGGCCATAACTCCGGTGTAACTGGTCCGGTATTACTGGTTTTCGAACTTATTCGAGCTTTCATTGATGTCAATAATCTGGTAAAGTTTGAAAAAGATCGGATGAAAAATGAAGGCTCTATCATGTTAACTAGGCAAAAGTTAACGGACAGACGATGGACTTAGAATGACGGACAACTCACCATCCCATAAGCTCTGCTGACCTAAAGATCGAGTTTTGAATGTGGGGTGGTGGGGGTGGGGGGACACAACATACCCCCCAGCTATATGTGTAAGAATTGACCAACACAACACAAAAATATGTAAAAAAAAAAGAAAAAGAAATTATAGATATATATATATAGCTTACACGCAAACCTTGATCTGCCTTTATTGCACATTTTATGGGCCATCACAATTTGGGTTGCATAGGAGCCCAGAATTTGCAGAAGACAAAATTACTGATGCAACCCTTTACAACATACTATAAGGAAACCAATTCCCAAATTTAGTTGAGCTAGGACAAGAAATGTAAGAGATATAGATCTGTAAACACAGCTTACACGCAAAATTTGATGTGAAATAGACACATTTAAGGGCTACCAGAATTTGGGTTCCATGGTAGCCCATGGGTTACAGGAACCAAAATTGCTTACGCAGCCATTAAAATAATGCTATAAGGAAACCCATGGCCAAATCTGGTTGTGCTAGGATAAGAAATGTAAGAGACATCGACTTGTAAACACAGCTTACACGCAAACCTTAATGTGGGACGCCGATGCCGGGGTGATTACATAAGCTCTCTTATTCTTCAAATAGTCGAGCTAAAAATGTCTAGACGGGGCTGTTTATGTAACAAAAACATGTCTCCCCCATAATTTATGTACCAACCTGGCTGAAAGTTGCGCTCTGCATGTCGTCTCGATATGGTGAACATTTGTGCCAAGTTATTTCAAGTTCCCTCAAGCGGTTCAAGAGATATGAAGCGGACACGAAATATAGTGCATATGACCTTCCACCCCTAAGTGTGACATTGACCTTGAACAGACTTGGCTGGAAGTCGCGCTCTGCACATTGTCTCGATATGGTGAACATTTGTGGCACGTTACTTCCAAATCCCTCAAGTGGCTCAAGAGATATGGAGAGGACAAAAAAGATAGTGCATAATTATGACCTTCGACCTGGCTGGAAGTTGCTCTCTGCACATCATCTTGACATGGTGAACATTTGTGCCAAGTTATTTCAAAATCTCTCGAGCGATTCAAGAGATATGAAAAGGACATGTAATATATTGCATATGACCTCCCACCTCTAAGTGTGACATTGACTTTGAACAGACTTGGCTGGAAGTTCTGCACATCGTCTCGATATGGTTAACATTTGTGGCAAGTTATTTTAAACTCCCTCAAGTGGTTCAAGAGATATGGAGAGGACACGAAATATAGTGCATATGACATTCGACTTCTAAGTGTGACCTTGACCTTGAACGGACGTGGCTGGAAGTTGAGCTCCAAACGTCGTCGCGATATGGTAAACATTTGTGGCAAGTTGTTTCCAAATCCCTCAAGCGGTTCAAGAGATATGGAAAGGACACGAAATATAGTGCATATGACATTCGACCTCTAAGTGTGACCACGACCTTGAATGGAAGCGGTTCAAGAGATATGGAGAGGATACGACTAATGTGAGTGACAGAGATCCAGGCAGACAGACTTCCAACCTAAAAACAATATGTCTCTCCAGTATGAGGAAACAAAAAACAGTTATACTGAACATTTGAATTCCCCATCTACCACACATTACTCTATAATGACTGAATCTTTTTCTTTCTGACATATCATTGACGATTTGTGCGTTGATGTCGCCAACTACTAGCGTTTTGCATGTTTTTTACACAATGACGTCATGCAACTGTTTGACGTCATTGCTGATGCGCATGACTTTTATCTTCCCCCATGTGTAACATCAGGCTTTCCATCACCCTTGTTAAATGCAGATAAACGTTTCCAGTAAACAAGGTTGATCTGAGTCGTGACCTCTAATGTGGTCATCAGATCCTTATACACATCATCCTCATATGTAAAAGTAGAAATTTGGCAAGAAAAAAATGCAGGCGAGTAGTTCAGTTCAGTTATGAGATTAAACTAAGGGAGAAAAGTCAGCTTTTGAAAAGACAAGATGATGCACTGCACACAATATTAATAAATGCATGCCTACAACGAATGTTTACTTGTCACTTAATATAACGTAAATTTAAGACTTTCTTATATTTCTCAGCCCTGCCACCACCCCACTCAGCCTGCCACCACCCCACTCAGCCCTGCCATCATCCCACTCAGCCTGCCACCATCCCACTCAGCCCTGCCACCACCCCACTCAGCCTGCCACCACCCCCACTCAGCCCTGCCACCATCCCACTCAGCCTTGCCACCACCCCACTCAGCCCTGCCACCATCCCACTCAGCCTGTCACCATCCCACTCAGCCCTGCCACCACCCCACTCAGCCCTGCCACCACCCCACTCAGCCCTGCCACCACCCCTCAGCCCTGCCACCACCCCATTGGCCATAGGAGCACTTTGAGACTCATCTATTCAGCTGCATATTTTTTTTTTAAATATAAAGATTTCTTGGTAAAATGGGGGTCTCATATAAACGACACCGTATTGTTAAATGCATCGCCCCGGGGTGCGGGGGCAGTTAAACGTTGGTATACCGTAAGCATACTTTTTTTTTATTTACAGAAATAGTTGTGATGTAATAACCCTGTAATTGAAGGAGATCCTGAATATGTTGCGTTTATGGAAAGTATGTGTTGCGTATCAGGAGATATACAGTCATTCAGACCCAGTTTCTGCAGTGTTAAGTTACATAACTGCGCATAAAGTTTTGAAAGCTATTGTATTTAATCTGTAATATTTGAACGTATATACTTACATCATCCACGACTGGTTCTGTGCTATCTTCTGTAGGGTCTGCATCTGGAAGGAAGATACAAACAATGGTAACCAGTCCCATACATAGCATAAACATTTAAATGCAATTTTTATTCTGTGAGGACTCAGGGAGAACATGCAATTTCGCGACTATTTCTATAAAATATAAATGCAATCGGCACAAAAAATGCAAATACATGCATACACTTGATTATGAAAATGTAACAAAATGTGTGCAAGAAAGATACTACAATAGTTCTATTACGCATGATTTAACAATTTACATATTTTAAATTCATAAATGTGAACATTCATTTTTACAGGCACATATTGTCACTTATAACATACCATAATTTGTGGCAGACAGACTTTAATAAATTCAATAGCTATGCTTTCAGGAATACTAGCTTGCACAAGATGACAACATACTGTTACCCGCGATATTGCATTTTACAAAACTAGATGGGTGTTCCGTGGAACACGTGCGTCACCTGTCAGTGCTTTGTCAGTATAACAAGGTTTTTTGGATCCAGATAAATGATCCTGACAAACTGGCCTGCTTAAGTTTTCGTTAGAAAAAAAATGAGTATTTAACACATATAATGACCTTTAGTGTGGCCTTGACTATTATATTTTAGCACTGCCATGTCGATGTTGTCATGATAAGTATATACTGAAAGTTTGATGAAGAAATATCAAGAAATAAGAAAGTTATACCCAACGTTAAGTCTTCGTGAGGAAAAGAAAGAGTATGGGGCTGGGGCTTTTATTTGAGACAATAACATTTACATATTTATTAATTTTTTTATTATACCTCTAACATGCTTGTAGGGAGGTATTTTTCTAAAGTAGATCTCATATTAGGTAAAAATAATAAAAAGGCTACTGGCAAGTATATTTTCTCTAAACTAGATCTCATATGCAAACAAAAAATTATACACCCCACTTTTAAAAACATCAGAGGGAAATGAAAAAACACGGGAGAGGGGTTGTATTTAGTAGGGGTTGGGGTGTGGAGGAGCGTTTATGTTTATATTGGGGTATACGGTAATTAACCAATCTATAAGGCTGTTAATGAAAAACATGTAGTATGCAACCTACTTACTCCCTGATAGTAAAAAGTATAAATATGTTTCTTCCAATTTTAAGGAAAGAAACCTCAAAACATTTATTTTTATTTTTTATCATAATTAGGGACTTCATATTAACTTGTTTGCAAGAATATAATTTCCTTGATCTTTTTCTGCTTGCCTTTCCATTACACAGAGTATAAAAGGGACACACAGCAACCATAAAGTGGGTACATCAGGATTTTTCTAGAAATATCTTAAATTATAAAAATGTTCCAATTCATGATAAAACACTTATATCAATCAAAATATGATGTTTAATCCATTGTGTTAATGTCTAAACTTTGAAAACACCATATAGCCATATAGGTAGGACGGAATCGGACGTAAAATTCTGAAATTAACCCTGGTGCGTCACCTAGGATAGCATGTATTACTGTGCAGAATGAATTTCTTTGCAAATAAAGGATCATTTTTAGGCTCATTCATTATGTTTTGGCCACATAGAATAGAAAATATTAATATTTGTCAATTTTAAGTCGGACACCTAGACCCCCATGAGAAGGCTGATTTTAAAGTATGTATCAAGCAATACAATTTAAAATTAGCAAAAATTTCAAGCTTTGTGGAAAAAATTAATGGGAGGCCACGAGTTCTAAAGAAACTATAACCCGCCAAATAATGGCAAAACTGCGTATCAGAACTCTATCCATGTGTTCAGGTCATATAATAATGTGTATGCGCTGAATAAAAGAAAAGGTTTATTAACGGGTTCTAAAAATACCCGTGACTGAATATGCGTAAAATGAATTATGAGTTGGTAACTCTTAATGTCTAAAGAGTTTGGATTCTCAAAATATGTAAGTTATATAAAATTATATACCTCATCGTCATTTGGTTTTGAAACGGAGTACATAAGACATAAAAATTGGCGGTTGTTGGTGGGATAGCTACTTTAAATAAATCAAGAGTGCCATCTGTCCCTTTAAATATAGTAATTTAATCAGTTGCATTTTAATTGTCATAACTGTTCATGATTTTAAGTTTTTCAATGCTTAAATTCCCAATTTGAAAACCGAGGCCCAATTTCTACAAGGGAGAGACGGAACACTAATAAACAAAGTACTATTATTACTTTTAAGAAGGGTCACAACTCTATATGCATAAAATAACACCTTCAATTATGCGAAATACAAATGATTATAGTCCACAAACCCAGTGTTGTAATGTTACCATGGTTACTGCAACAATGTTAGAATGATCAAACTCCGAACATTACATGTAACATGCACATAATTATATGTTAAAACAACTACAAACAACAAGTCAAAGTTGTTAAAAAGCTAAGAACCAGAATTAATAATTAAATATCAATGTATGCAAGTCATGCTTAACTACATTCTAACAAAAATATGCATTCTTGAGTACACCAATCAACAAAAATCCACTCAAATCATGCCAATATGTGAAGAGAAGTTAAAGTATGTTAGAAGTATCATGGTCAATACATCTCAATAAACATGGACTTCATATTATTCCTTAATGTAAACAGTAACAAATTTACTAATTTCAGCCATTTTCCTTTTTTTTTTCTTTTCTTTTTTTTTTTTGCTTGAAAACATAACTTAACTGAAATAAAAATATTTTTCTGTTTTGTTTAAAACTTGTTTTAACGGAATACTGAGCTCATGTTTATTTGTTATACGCTCCTATTGTGTAATTCTATTAAAATTGCATATAAAACAGATTTTTTTTTATATAACTCAACTATACATGAATATTTTTACATGAAACTTCGAGTTACCTTTAAATAATAAATACAAAATTGAAAAATATGTAAATTGATCATCAATACTTGGCTTATGTAGTGATTTAAAAAGTAGTGATTGGGCACTGACTCAAATATGCCATAACCTCGTATGACACAAGGTAAAACAGTCAAATCTTGTTCTGCAGTTTCTCTTCTTATATTTAAGGCAGAAATAATATAATGATATCATTTCATACAGGACATAATTCTCTTTAATTTCAGACCAGTCTTCTGCTGTGAAAAATGATGAATTTGTCCCTGGCTTATGTCATAATCTATGTCAAGTGTGTATTGATCAATTCACATACTCATCCAGGTTTTGTTTGTTTTTCAACGGCAGCAGCTACTAGATAAAGGTGTAAATGCAATATACTTAGTTTTATGTAAAAATATTCAGACATATTTCATCACCTTGGTGCAATATCTCAACAGTCAAATGCAATAGACGTATTAAGACTGATTGATTGAATGGTGTTTAAAATCCTTTTCAGCACATCTTAGGCTATGTATGACAGTTGATTTCTTTGTGGTGGAGGCATATCACCTAATTATTCCTCGGTAGAACCAGTCCTGTATACTATATACCACAATACACAAGAATTGACACTTTCTCACTTATAAGTTGGGCTCCCAGTGGGATTTGAACCCTCGAAAACTGAATTAATGCAACAAGGTAACACTATCTATTTCATATGCAACTTCAATAGCATTAAATGCAAGGGGGGGTATTGATTCTCCTCAGAAGTTAGTATGCCACAGTTGGCCGATGTTTCACAATCACTCCAAGTGCCACTCCCTACCGTTTCCTACTGTCGGAACATTGTACATTACATACTGCAAGTAAAATTACTAAATACAGTTATTACTGCCATTGCCTTTAAGGTTATTTTGTAAAGGGTAAATGTTAGTAAAACTGAGAGGTCCTGGACTGTCGTTTGATGATGTTTAAGATCCGTAATAATGAGGTTAATGATTGTTATGAGATAACCATGCGAAGGTTTTTAATCTGGGGCTGTGCATGTAAGTGGTTTTACAGTGGTTTTACAGTCTGAGAATGCTGTTTGGATGTTTTAAAAAAGATATCCCGCCAACAACAGACAAATTTTACAACGAATGTACACCGTTTCTAAACCGTTTCTTAACCTATTGACGACAAGGTAAATAATTTATACAATTTACCATAACTATTTTGAGAATCCAAACTCTATAGACACAATATAAATGGCTTTAACCAGCCAGGTGAAATCACAAAACTGGAGCGTCGAATTAAGAGTTACCAACACGTAATTCATTTTAAGCATTATTCAATCACCGGCATTATAAGAACTAGTAAACAAACCTATTCTTTCAATTGGCAGATGTACATTATTATATGACCTGAACACCTGGCTAGAGTTTTGATTAACGGTTTTGTGCAGTTTTTCCATTAGTTTTAGAACGGTTAGTTTCTTTAAGGCTAAGCGGTAGCAGAGCTGTGAAATGTTATTTCAGACCGTAAAACCAACCACATACTGTATAAGCCTGGTTATCTAAATTCTAATGCAAATCTATTCAATTGAAATGTTAGATTAAAATCATACTTATACAATAGTTTGTTCAATGTCAATTCCAACTCATGGGTGCTGCCACTGAGTTGGCGTTATCCAACGAAGGCGTTAGTTGTGATGTTATGTAACGTGATGACATTTCCCAATGGTAAATCTGTCTTTTTTGGAGCACAAATTTCAGACATTAATCCAGTGGAATAATGCGTTACATTGTAGTTGCACTAGATTCTTTTTATATATTCCATCCCCATGTTTACAAAATGGACTCAGTCATGTTATTTAGTCAGATCATACCAAAGCAGTTTATAGGGGTGAATAGCTCTAATATATAAAATTATGAAAACAAAAACAATCAGACAGTCGAAGACCTTCGCAAACTAGCGCCAAGCTCAAGTTGTTAGACATGACATGACTATATATATTTCTGTTGTATATTTACAGCGGTGCGGATTATACCTAGACGGATGACTCGTAAGACGAGGCATTAATGTTGGAGTGCTTACGACTGCCGTAAGAATGATGACGGACATGTGAACGGCGATGATGATGTGAAGAAGGACTCTCAACTGAAAACAAACAACCCCATGTCATGTGATATGGTTATAATGACATGTACTGTGCTAGAGATAAAATCTGTAAAACTTAAAAATATATATGACTTGTATATGTGAAACTAGCAAGTTTTTTAGAATATTTATGTGTGCCATTTGGATATTGTCCTGTATTATTTAGGCCAAATCTACCATTTAAAAATTGAAAGCCATATTTAAAATATTCTTTGTTTCCCCGACTGTCAAAGAATACAAATATATGAGCCTAAAAAGTTTGTTCTATTATTACTGTTTGGCTAGTGAAAACTCAAAATATGTTTTTAAAGTGTCATCACATGATATAGGCATACGATCGCTGAAAGAAGAGTCAAACCGAAACAGAAACAGTGATAATGCTGGTATTCATCTTACACTGGTCACATTGGCTAGAAATCAAAACTTCTCTCAGCAAACTTGTTCAAACTTACAAAAACATGCCAAATGTCACTATTAAGAGAGCGATAATGTTATTTTTACAAACAGAGATCTGATGAAAGTCATTAATTCATTGCATAGCGAGGGGTGATCACAAGCTATTGTAACTATATATACTGGCGGTCAATGAAAACGTACCAGTAGATTATATGGGTGTTCAATTTTATTCCTAAAGTAATTTATAATAACAAGCGAATATTTTGAAACTGAAGGATATTAATTATGAATTGCAAAAACGGATTGTCTCAAAATTCCGCAATATGGCGTATAGTGTTCTAAAAAGTCATATGGGTAAAAAACAAAAATCAAACATGTTCCCCGATGTTTTTATCGGCTTTTTTCTGCATATAAAATGCAAGGAAAAAGTTTTTTGTATTGTTTCCTTGTATTGTATGCACCTTTCGAAAAACCGTAAAAGAAGTAAAAAAAACTGCGTACTATACACGGTAAAATATGGTAGTAGAAAGTAGCTGTATTTGTATAGTAGAAACATTCATTGCATGATAAAATCTACTTGTGCGTTTTCATTGACCTCCAGTATATATACAAAGAACAAGAGACATGAGTTTCGCTCTCCGCCATCAACAGGAATAGAAGAAATCTAGTGTTCATTCCTTAACGAAGATACCATTACGTGGTCAAGCCTTAATTGCATTAAGCAATGGGAAAGCTTATATTAGCAGGATTTTATAACTGATAACTCGACAATAAAACATGTTTAAAAAAAAATACTGACAAATTGTGATAACCTGTTTAAAATTACCTATTAAATGTGTTAATTTTACAATATGAATACGTTTAAGCGAAAATTAAGGTTTTATTTCATACCCCAGCCAACCCCGTTTTCGCTTTTTGCAGAAGGGGTTGGATGGGGTATGAAAGTTAATACTTCTGACCACGTAATGATGACAGGGCACAGCGTCTTTATTGAAACCAAATCCTATTTTGTCAAACAGTGTGATTTCATACCAATATACATACATATATAGAGAATGAAGATTCGTTAATTAATGAACATCCCCATCATACTTACTTATATGCCATTACTACAAAAAGTTAAATGAAATAAAATAAAATAAAAAAACAAATCAAGAAAAATAAATGAATTCAGTTGCAGCAGACGTCAGCCGTTTTTGTACGGATTGTACACAAAGATTTCATCATACAGTGATATTTACCTCGAAAGGAAGTAATATAACCCTTAAATCCACAACATATCCATCTATGCAGATGTAAACTAGATCTGATACCCCCTAATATATCCCCGCTACCTACTATTTGGAGGATAAATCATCGAAGGCAAATATGTTTTCTTATGACAGATTTTCTATTAACCTGAAAAGTAAATAGGGTTATCCTCTCATCACAAGCATTCCAACCATGAAGTTTCATGAGATTTGCTTCATGGGGAGTTTAAGAGATGGCAATTTTCACGATCGGGGCATGGTGACCTCTACCTTTGACCCACTGACCTCAAAATCAATAGAGACCATCCTTTCACCACAGTCAGTCTACCTATGAAGTTTCATGAGCTCTGCTTTGGGGAGAGACGAGTAGCACGGATTTTCATGATTGGGTCATGGTGACCTTGACCTTTGACTTACTGACCTCAAATCAATAATGGTCATCCCCTCACCAGAGGCAGTCCACCCATGAAGTTTCATGAGATCTGCTTCAGGGGGAAAGGAGTTACAAAACGAACATGGATGTAGGTAGTAGGACAAACTGAACCAGTATATCCCCCACCTAAACATCATTTTGCAGGGTATAACAAACTTTCCGGTAACATAACCTACAAGGATATATCAGGTGAGTTTGTGGGAGTTTCTTCAATGTTTCAGCTACAAACAGAAGCTTCAGCCCACAGCAGGACATTTTGGCTAAGTATCATATTAAACCAATATTCACTCATAACACTAGCAGTGTATAAAGTTGAACGTATTTGATAAAATATTATATAATATCAATAAGAATAATTACCATTCTTGATTTCTCGTCAAACACAGTAATGATGATACACAATAATAACTTCAAAGAGTGGATCAGTCTTCAGCGGCAAAATCGACAAAGGCAATCAGTTTTGGGTATAAAACGATATTCTTAGAACGAAGTACTAAGTGAAGTGAAGTGCAGAGAACACGCTTACAGCTTTAAAATAAATTAAACACAAACCACCCATGAAGTTTTTTTAATCGTCTGCAGCAGGTAGTCACATGGGTGCTATACGGGTTGGGAGTCTATGCAGTCATACACGACAGAAACACTAACAAAATTATGCTTAAAACAAGTGACACATACTCATCGGGGGCCACTTTCCGTCACTTATGTAAACATAAACTAATTTTTCAGACAAATCTATGTATCCTGACAATTTTTGATTCTATTTTCTATTAGTTACCTCTTCCTGGAAATTTGATACCAAAGAATTTTGTTTGATACAAATTATCGAAGTGGCATGTGACCTTTTTATAAATAGACTAAAACTGAGAAATCATTTTGTTTACAAGCCCAGTTTCCGTCATGTATTTTATCGAGTGATAGATTCAACTAGGTCAAGATACAGTAAACTTTTATGAATTAGAAACTTGTTTGCAAGTCAATTCAACAATTTCATTGCAAAAATGGTATGTTTGCATTGTTCCATCAGACACCTCGATCGTTATAACAATGCGCCTGGTAACGTCAAATGTTCAACGACAACATTTACACTGTAAAGATGGGTAACTCTGTGTAAATCAGACAGATACAGGTTGTACGAGTTGCTTCTCTTTGGTTAAACTATATAATCACGGTGGAGTGATAAAAATATGACGTCATAACAGTGTTATTTTTTTAATAGTTTATTATGCGGCAGTATGCGCGCGCATCCCCAACGCCATATTAGGAAGTAAACACATTTTCGGAGAAATCCCTTTCGTTTTTGTACCGCTTATTTACTTTTTGGTGGTTTTTCCTGTTTCCGATCTTCAGTTATAAACGTCTGACAATAAGTGACATCGCGTAAGTAATTTGCAGTGTAAAAACATTTTTTAAATGAGAATGATGGAAACTGGGCTTGGACGGAAACTGGCCTCTAACGAGTATACACACAAGCTTGGATGCAGAAGAATGCACAAGTTCTCACTTCACAACTACTACATCAAACACTGTGATAGACTAACACTGTCCATGCACATTTCTGTCTAAATCTTTTCTAACTCTCCGGCGTTACATTTTATATAATCAGTATTAATCGAGAGAAAAACCTTATTTTTGGGAAGAAGTTAAAAATAGTCTGTACGAAAGAAAGATGCATACATTTTTTATTTATAGACAATGTTAGTAAGCTGTCGTCAGAACAATCATTGACGTATGTGCATTCACTTCAACAGAAATACAAATATATATATAAGCTACTATCAAAACCCCTGTAAAATGGTAAAAACAAATGTGAATTTGCATCCTTAGTAAACGATAACAATTCATCGAGATCGATTCATAATTTTTCTGATTTGAATATTTGACATAATATTAAAATAACATAAACATTGCTCATTTAAAATTCACAAATACCACGATTACATCAATTTTTAATAAAGAATAAACAATTTTTGAAAGAAATTTGTGACGGTCATTAAAACATACATGGGACCTCAGGAAGGCACTTTTGAAACTGAACAACCACCCATAGACCAAATTAGAACCAAATTTCGGAAAATATGGTTCACCCATAGATGTTTATTTAATTCCCGTCCTAGGGTCCCGGGTATTTCTTAATGGAATAGCCCTCAGTTACATGTAACAACCAATTTAATGACTTTGCACAAATGCATTAAGGTAACCACATTGATGAATAAAGTGTATTTTGCTGGATGCTGCCTTTCGAAAACTGAAAACATGAAGTAACTCAACCGTACCTGCAAGAGAACACCTATTTTACGAGACCATTTTCTAGTTTCATTCATCTTTTCAGAACCTGTATTTAGAGACCTGACATACATACCTGTGCCATTTGCGATTGGTGTGGGCGGGGTCTCAGACTCGGGTGTGGCAGCAGTTACCATGACGGGGGGTGGGGGCATGTAGTCTGGGGGTGATACTGGTGTTGGGAAATCCTGTGATGGTTAGAGCAATGAGGTGTTATAACATCACACAACGCAGGGTGATCAGTAAATAATATCTGTTAAGGAGGTCACATGTTTTATTGTGCATACTTCTTGTTGTTGGTGGTGGTGAAGATGATGATGATAATGGTAAAGATGATGATGATGATAACGACAATGATGATGATGGTGATGATGGTTATGATGATGATGATAAAGATAATGATGGTGGTGATGAAGATGATGGTGAAGATACCAAAATTATGTTGTTGTTTTTTAATGCCATTGTAATGATGTTTTTTTTGTGTGTATTGTAAAACATCATTGTAATATTATATATGTATTGAATAACATCCTCATACTATGCTTGTATATTCAAACAAGAAATGTCACCAGTACGTGACAAATACCCTCTAAAAGGTTTCTTATAGTAATATACCTACATTGTTGAAATGCTAACCTCTAAGTGTGACCTTGACCCTTAAGGTACAGGCTCGATTCTAGCATGTGACACACCTTCTCATTGTACTTTACATTTGTGTGAAGTTTCATCAAACCATTCAGTTATTTCAAAGTTATGGCTCAGACATTTTCCAAGTGTGACCTCAACCTTCAAGGTATGAACCTGCTTCCTGCACGTGACACACCTTCTCACTGTGATTAACGTGTGTGAAGTGTCAAGAAATTCCCTTCAGTACTTTCTATTCAACATTTGACCTCCACGTGTGACCTTGACCTTTGAGATATGAATCTGACTCGTGTGCACCACACAACTTCTCATTGTGATTAACATTTCGAAAAAGATAACATTCAACATTTTGGCCGATTTTGACCTTTGATTATTTTCTACCATGTAATAATGGGTCATTCAGTAGTTTCTTTAGTACAAGAAGGTACCAAGCTACATTTGTTTTGTGCAGAAAGGTGCCATATGGTACTTTTATGCTTTGAACACATTAAACATTTTTAAAACAACCAATGTATGCAAGAAAGTAATGGTACCTTTCTGCATAACTGTCAAGCGACAATTATCTTTCACTTAACAAGAAAAAAGGTTCCATGTGACAAAAGGCACCTTTCTGCAGTCTGTCATGTACATAATCAGGAGTACAAAAAAGAAAGAACTAAGCATAAAAATGCCAAAAATATCCTTAAGAAGAATGATTAGTAATAAAAGCATTTACAGTCGATTTCGGTTATTAGCATAGCCGATTTGTCAAGAAAATATATGCGATTAACCGGAGTATTCGAATAACCGAAACTGAACATTTTGTACATGTAGCGGTGCACGTTTCTACTTTCGTTTTACTGTTCTGTTAATACTTACATAGAAACTCCATAAAAGCCAGTAAATTCTATGTAAGATGTTTGATAGGATTATTATTGTGCATATCCGTTTTGTATTTACCGTTATTTGATAGATTTTACGCAATATTTATGCGTATTTGTTTTCTTTCAACCTGCGTTGCGTTGCTTTGATGTTTGTAGTGTGAATTACACAGCCATGATAATAGCACAAAAGGTTATTTTATTTTTCATTTATTAAGTAACCTCTATGAGCTACTCAATGTCATATGCATCTCTACCGACACTAGCAAACTGAGAGCAGTAAATAATTAACAACACATTGCTTTACATTGCGTACAAACTGATAATTAAATCGTGTATGCTTATTGGTGAGCGATCGTCATGGCGTGGAAGCTTTACGGTAACCGCACAAAATGGCAAACTCTCTCGGCAAGCCAATTAGCACCTTTTGTCAATCAATTTGCCTCGGGCTTATCTCTGTGACCGTGTCAATCAATTAACAGTTGCAAAATACAGGTAAATTTGACTTTCAGTATGCAATTAGCCAGATATTCGTTATGCAATTATCCGGAATGTGACAAAAACCTATGCGATTATACGTTTTTTTTTACATGCAAAAGAATACGAATGGTTTTGTGTTTCAAAACTTTATGCAATTAACCGAAATATGCAATTAACCGATATGCGATTAAACGGAATCTACTGTACTACCATATTATTTCATAGTATTTTCACCAATCACTAATATAGTAATATCTGAATTTTCCCAACAGTCCAAAAATTCAATTTTCATAAATCTATGAAAATGTTGGATGGTACCTGTTTGCACAAATGGGATGATTTGTTTTAAGTTCATAAAATTGCCTTCACTACATTCACTTATAGCTATGATGAATTTGACTCATCTGACCTTTGACCTCCATTTCACCTCCAAGTACGACCTTGACCTTTAAGGTAAGAACCTGATTCTTGAACATGACATACCTTCTCAATGTGATTATCTGTTATTAAATAGTATCTTTATAGGATCATTTTAAGTTGATTCAAATGAAAATAACAAGTTACAAAAACATTAACAGTTTCAATGCAGTTTCTTGATTCTAAGATTTATAAAAGTTACCTTGAAAGGTGCAATCAAATACAATTTTTACAAGTTCCAATGGAATGAAATTTACAGCATGTCTCTAGAAAATCTACTTTTAATTATATACCACAGTCTGCAACTATTAATTATATACCACAGTCTGCAACTATTAATTATATACCACAGTCTGCAACTATTAATTATATACCACAGTCTGCAACTATTAATTATATACCACAGTCTGCAACTATTAATTATATACCACAGTCTGCAACTTTTAATTATATACCACAGTCTGCAACTATTAATTATATACCACAGTCTGCAACTATTAATAATTTGGAAATTAATCATTTATACCTTAGTCTGTTCCATGTGGGTAGTCTGTAGTAGCTAATGGCAATTATATCTCACAAGTTGCTGCTATACATGTTTATATAGTTACCTGAGTTGTTCCAGCAGAAGATATCTCTTCCACAACGAGGGAGGGAAACACACCCACTCTTCCATTCACCTCCCCCTCCCAAAAACCATCATCAATACCGTTCTCATCTTTGCGGATGATCTTGATAAATGTGCCTTCGGTAAAGCAGAGCTCTTCCTCCGAGGTTCCTTCGTAGTCGTAGAGAGCTCGAACCCACACACCATCTGAAGATCATGTACAGGGTTTATTTAGTAAACCACTAGATGCAATGTAAATGTGGAAAAGATATGCAACTAGAACTATCACTGAAGGGATGAATACCCCCGCTTTCTGATCAGTTGTTATGTGTATATGAAGTTTGGGAACAACCCATTCAAAACTGTTTGAAGAATGCAAGTCATAACAAGAGCTGTCAGAGGACAGCATAGCTCGACTATTTCGAATTTTCGGAGAACAAGAAATGATACACCCGGCAAACCATCAGAAAAAAAAGTGAAAACAAAGGGGCGAGCTGGATGTGTCAAAAAGGAAAACATTGGAATTTTCATTAAATCAAGGGCCAACATTTTTCTGTGATGACACGGAGGTCATTTCATAATAACCCTTTCAAACGATACATAATGCAAATTTTAGAAGTTGAAAATTTGAAGAAAATATGTTAAAAGTATTATGTAAATGCATTTGACTTTTGACCCGTTTGTGACCTTGACCTTTCATCCAATGATCTTAAACTCAATAGATACGATCATCGTCCCGTTTATAATAAAGTATGTAAGTTTGATGAGATTGGATAAAAAAAGTTGAAGTTATTTACATGTTAAGAAATACGGACATAAACATTTACCTGATGCTAAAAGCCTATCAACACATAAATGCAATATGTGACCATGAACTTTGACCTAAAGACCCCATAAGATCGATCGAACAGTCGAGATAAAAATATCAAATTATTTGTAAAGATTGACCCAGGAGCTAGGTCCACAAAGGTGGGGAAGAAGCCTAGGGTCTACACTGGTTGGATGGTTGTATCCATCGGTTAATGTCCAGTAAGTGTACATAGGGTGGTTGTATGTAGTTATAGGGTAGGGATCTCAACGGTTTACAAGTTATGACCAGGGGGCTATGTCACCAGGGGTGGGGAAGGAGTGCAGGGTCTATGCTGGTTGGATGTTGTATCCGTCTGTTCATGCCCAGTAAGTGTATATATGGTTATAGAGTAGGGATCTTAATGGTTTCCAAATTATGACCTAGAGGCTATGACCCCAGGGTTGGGGAAGGAGATCGGGGTCTATGCTGGTTGAGTGGTTGTATCCGTCTGTTCATGCCCAGTAAGTGTATACCGGTATATGGATATAGGGTGGGGATCTCAATGGTTTCCAAGTTATGACTGAGGGGCTATGTCCCCAGGGGTGGGGAAGGAGCCCGGGGTCTATGCTGGTTGGGTGGTTATATATGTCTGTTCATGCCCAGTAAGTGTATATATGGTTATAGGGTGGGGATCTCAATGGTTTATATGACCCTGGGGTTATGTAACCAGGGGTGGAGAAGGATTCCGGGGTCTATGCTGGTTGGGTGGTTGTATCAGTCTGTTCATGCCCAGTAAGGTATATATGGTTATAGGGTGGGGATCTCAATGGTTTCCAAGTTATGACCGAGGGGCTATGTCCCCAGGGGTGGGGAAGGAGACCGGGGTTTATGCTGGTTGGGTGGTTATATCTGTCTGTTCATGCCCAGTAAGTGTATGTATGGTTATAGGGTGGGGATCTCAATGGTTTCCAAGTTATGACCGAGGGACTATGTCCCCAGGGGTGGGGAAGCAACCCGGTGTCTATGCTGGTTGGATGGTTGTATTTGTATGTTCAAGTCCAGTAAGCGTATATAAGGTTATAGGGTGGAGATCTCAACGGTTACTTATTTATGACTCAGTGAACCCACCCACAACCTCATATTTCAATTCTAAACCCAGGGTCACCAGTTGAGCAAACTTTGTAGAGGATAACTAGACGATACTACATACAAAATATCTAAGCTGCAGCCCTTTTTGTTTCAGAGAAGATTTTGAAGCGTTTTTCCTATATACTTCTATGTAATACCGATTCAGGGGCCATAATTTTGGCAAAATGAATCGAAGAGTTATGGGGATTGTTGGATGAGGTACAGAACTGGATGTGAAACATTAGTTTAAAATGTTTATGCAATAACTTGAGTAGTTTTAAATTATAAATATATTGCACAAAAACTTTAAGGTAAAGACATGACAATCAAAGGGCCATTACTTTGTCAAAATGAAAGGAAGGGTTATGGGGATTGTTGGATAAGGTGCAGAATTTGATGGGAAACATTAGTATAAAGTTTTAATGCAATAGCTTCAGTAGTATTGAAAGTTATAAATCTATTGCACAA
Organism: Cyrtodaria siliqua; assembly: GCA_037043455.1. Lineage (NCBI taxonomy): Eukaryota > Metazoa > Mollusca > Bivalvia > Adapedonta > Hiatellidae > Cyrtodaria > Cyrtodaria siliqua. Next base: position 8,337 of record JAWPHD010021187.1, on the reverse strand, counting down.
AAACTTTAAGGTGAAGCTGGGGACGCGGACGCCGATGCCGTGGTAGGATAGCTCTCACTATTCTTCGAATAGTCGAGCTAAAAATGTGTTACGTGACAGGATGTGACTAATGGAACGTTACTGACAGTGAGATTCATATATAGCCCCCACCTCACTTTGTGAAAAGCATCTAGGGGAATAAATAGATTCCAATGGATGTTTAATGTAATGGGACCTCTGATTTTTATTTCCCATCCCAATCCAATGGACAAGGTTAAGGAATGTGTCTTGCCTAAGGACTACCCAAAATAAACACAGTGGCGAAGGTCAGGCTCAGAACTGTGACCTCCGGATTCAGAGTCTACCAACGATACATGACTGTTCAAGGTACACTTCAACTGGCACCTTAATCAATTATAGTTCTCCAGTTTTAACCACTTTCAAAAGAAATCGACCAATCAGTACATCTTTTCTATCACTATGTTGATTTAGTGAAAAAGCTTATTACAAATATTAAAACAAATGGAATCACCTTCAAATCTGTCTCACACTGGTATAAGCGAAAAAGTAATGGTCTGAAAAATACCTTGCTGCCATTGTTTCCATCAGGAAGCGCCAATTAATTACTACAATATTATTGTTTAAGATAATTTGGAGCTGTCTACACTAATTGGCCTGCTTCTAATGTCTTCGCTATGCTGCGCAGATTCAAAACCAAGTTCTGGGGAAAAACTAAGCTTGAAAAATCTGGTGAGTTTTTGTGAGATTCTATGAGACTTCCAAAAAAATAATAATTTTAAGTTAATTAAAAGCCAGTTTCTTACTATTAACTTGTGGGAAGTCACGTCAATAATTGAGGTTGTCACGTTTATTTACAACATGACGTCATGTAAACATCGACTTTAATATATGCATGAAAAAAATCAGCCAATCACTAGTGGGCACTTTTTTTGGTCTAATCTGCCCTGACAGATATTTGGAAGTAAAACATATGCATGATACGGTCTTGGCAGGCCAAGTCTATATTTTGAGCTTCTCCAATAGAGCACAGAAGAGGATAACAAATAAATGGGAGGGAAACTCACCTCCAACAGGTAATTGCATTCCGTTCATTGAGCTTGTCGTCTGCTGCACCTCCATGTCACCTGAGGAGTACGATGTCACTTCCTGTGTTGCATCACTAAATGAGGGTGGAGACATTGGTGGGGGCGGGAAATCTGCCATGTCCTCCATGGTGGGCACGGCCTTTGGGCTGGTCGGGGTGATGTCAGGCGGTGGGGGAGAGTTGATGTCATATTCATCCACACTACTATTGTTACCTGTGTGAAAAGACGAAATAGAAAGTAACCAAATGACCTGTGGAAATATAACACTGGGAGAGGCAACTAAAGATGAGATAACAAAAAAATATGAGAAGAAAGAGTTACAGACATGATAGGACCATGTCCTCTGACATTTAAGGGAGGAATTCTATAAGCATTTGCTGTCCATCCCTCTTCTGTATGTTTTTTATTCACTTACATGTTCATTTTAATGTTGTAAAGAAGTTGGTGGAAAAAACAAAGTTTAAACAGAACACCCAAAACATCTTCATACTCGTAAAAGTGAAACAAAAGGTAAAATGCCTTAGACCAATAAGTTATGGAGGCAGATTATACTTTGCTTATAGTTTTATTAAGTTATACAGTGGTAAACTAAAACCTGTATTAAGAGAACACTTAAAGGGAAGAGAAAACATTATCTCTTTATACATGCACATTTAAATTGCAACAAATATAACTGAGAATTGTGTGTGTGTGTAGTTCTAAGGTTTATAGTCCCTCAGCCAACATACTCAATGATCCTCATGGTTCACTGAGTCTGAGAACTCGAAATGGTGGTCTTTTATAGTCCTGGGTATCGCATCCAAAAAACGTATCGCGATATATCACCATACAGGAGACTGTTACCGCGATATGTATCATAATTTATTGTTTCTATATACGAGGGGCATTCTGAAAGTTCTGATAATGTGTGCGGATTAGTAATACTGCTTTACCTGGTGAAATTTGTCTATTGTAGTCCCTCAAAGTATTCTCCGTTGACTTGTACACACTTTTTCAGACGTCTGATCAATCAGAAAATGCTTTTTTATAGTCCGATTTGGGTATAGTACTTGTGCATTGGAATAAGGCGCGTCCAACAGCTGTGCGGGTCTCAAACCGCCGACCTCTAAGGCACTGCTTCATATATGGATTCAGCCAAAAATCACAAGGTGATAGGTCTGGGCTGTATGGTGGATGTTGCAAAGTATGAAGTCCGTTTGTCTTCAAATAATCCATCACGACGGCTGACTTGTGTGCCGGAGCGTTGTCATGGAGAAGTTTAAGTCCCCGCACACCGGTTCGTGGACGGGCCTCTAAATAATGATTAACGACGGCAGGTAAAATCTTCTCAGCGTAAACCTTTCCCGTGACAGTGGTGCGTTCTGGGACAGGAAACTGAAGTACCATTCCACGTGCATCAAAAAATAATGCATACTAAACCCGTTTGACACTTTTAGAACGTCGGGCAATTTGTGGCCTTTCTCCATTTTGTCCAACCCAAACTTTCTTATTTTCCTTTGCGTAAGGCTTAAAGAATGATACCCAACGTGCATCCTCATCAACTGCTTTCTTAACGGAAATGACGTCATTTTCACAAAATGCCGTTAAAGGCCGTCCTGAAAGTGGGTCATCTTCAACCGTTTTTCTGCCGTCTTTAAATCAAGCTGACCATCTAGCAACAGTAGGATACGACAGAGCATCATTCCCATATACTTTATCCAAATCGGCTTTTATTTCCTGTGCCGAACAGTTTAGCAGCGACCGCACTTTTACATAGAGCCTCTGCTCTTCTTTCGCCATTTTTGTACATGTACGCTTAATTATTACCGATGCATAAAACCATGCCTGATAAAATGCGCCACGTTTATTTACAAGCATGCTTAGCATGAGGAAAATGGGCACAAGCAGACGCGGTAATGTTCACGCTTTCATTATATGTATAATTTATAAAAATCAATAAATTCTACGCAGAGTAATACGCCCATTATCAGAACTTTCAGAATGCCCCGCGTACCTGTTATGTCTTTGGTTCTTAGCAAGTATCTGCAGGCCCCGACACTAAGGCACGTTCGAACGACATTCACTGCCTGTACCTAGGTCCGGGCTTGTGAATGTCCCAGGAACATGCCCGACCGGTCGTGTACAATAAAAACGGGACATTTACCCATAAGAAATGTTCTTTTAAAATTCCATTTAGTTCTGCGTTTAAAATACGTTTCACTCTCACAAAAACGATGAAGCCGTAGTTTGTTTTTACAATATAGATTCACCTAACGTAATGCGTATGCGCGACGGCTTCCCGAATTATTTATAACACGCTTGTTTTCCATTCTCCATGCAGCGATGGAACTAACTGTAAAGGGAGTTAACTGTGTGTGTATTTTAACATGTCGTAAAATACTGTCAAAGGTCTAGACACATCGTTTAATATCTAATCGATGCATACGATAATATACGCCTGTAACGAGTGCTAGCTAGATATTTTGCACATTTCAATTGAAAGTCGATCCTATTTTATGTGAAACAATATTGCGACATTTGAGACTCATTTCCATTTTGTTGTCATATGGCAACCGCATTTGCCGATTTGTCAGTGTTGATTTCCCCTTTCGAAATGTACCGTGGTCAGGGTACATGATGTGAAACAATATTGCGACATTTGAGACTCATTTCCATTTTGTTGTCATACGGCAACCGCATTTGCCGATTTGTCAGTGTTGATTTCCCCTTTCGAGATGTAACTTGGTCAGGGCACATGAAATTTGGGTCAGGGCTAGTAGGTTCTGCATCTACTAGCCCGACCGGGCTAGTTGAAAAAAAGTTAGTGTTGAGGCCTGTTATCTGTTGTTACATACAGTAAACTTTGTACACTGTTATAATTTGACTGAAATTACATTTTAACAATAAAGATGTTATTTCTATAAATTTGTCAGTGAATTATTTTTATATATAAATTTAAATAATATTGAAAAAGTGAAACTTTCTGTTTCGAATCTGTATTCAATGCTAGCCTTGGTGATGTCTTCACAAGTGAGTTACCTTGCCAGATCACTTGACCGTAAACAGCAACATGGTCTACTACACGTGCATCCTTTTTTAAACGTTTAAAGTCCAAAGTGATCCCAAACACCCAACTTTGCATGCTTGTTTTTCACAATTTCTCTATCAATGCCCGTCATGGTTAACAACGTTGCATTGTAAACCTTCGCTTCTCACCGCTGCGGGTTTGAATCTCACTGGGAGCTGGACTTGTGAGGAAGTGTCGATTTTTACAGATGGCGGGAGGTGTACAGTACTGGTTCTATTCAGGAAAAGTGGGTGGTCTGCCTCCACCACAAAAAAATCGACAGTCATATCTAACCTTGCATGTGGTGAAAACCCAAGGCAACATATGCGTTTACTACAATAAGCAACAAACCAGAGATTCTCGAAAGCATCCATTTTTAACTATGATGGTACTTTACCCAATGTGTGTATTTACAAGCGTAATACAAACACGAGAACCATACAAAGTTAAACAAGAGGTCCAAGAGGGCCTGTGGACGCTCTACTGGCTAAAGATAAAGTTTATGCACAAGGGGCCATAACTCTTTCAAATATCATTCAACCAGAACATGGTGATGACATATGCAACTAGGCTTGGTACTGATTGTCCCTGACAAGTTTCGTTGAAATCCAGCCAGAGGTTCAGGAGAACTAGTCTGTACAAAGTTAGTGTATTAAAACTTTTAAGGGGTCATAACTCTGCCAAAATTCATTCAACCAGAACACGGCAATGACAGGTGCAAATAAGCTTGGTACTGATCATCCCCATCAAGATTCGTTGAAATCCAGCAAGGAGTTCAAACAAGACTAATCTTGACAATGTTTCTCTATTAAAACCTTTAAAGGGCCATAACTCTGACAAAAATCATTCAACCCGAATATGGCGATGATATGCACAACTAGGCTTGATACTGATCATCCTTGTCAAGTTTCGTTAGAATCCAGCCAGGGGTTCAGGAGAACTAGCCCGGAAAATATTTGTGTATCAAAAACCTTTAAAGGGCCATAACTCCACCAAAAATCTGTTTACCAGAATGCGACGATGATATGCACAACTAAGCTTGGTGCTGATCATCCCTGTAAAGTTTCGTTAAAATGTGGGGAGATGTTCAGGAGAATAGTCCAGACAAAGTTTGTGTATTAAAACCTTTAAAGGGCCATAACTCTGCCAAAAATCATTCAACCGGAACACGGCAAAGATTTGCACAACTAGACCTGGAAACTGATCATCCCTAAAAAGTTTTGTTTAAATCCGGCCAGGGTTTCAGGAAAACTAGTCAGAACAAAGTTTGAGTATTAAAACCTACTGATAATCCCTGAAAAATTTCAATGAAATTTGGCCAAATGAAGGCCCTTTCTTCTTAATGAGGCCAAAATATAGCATATTTCAGAAAATAAAATCAAGGGCCATAACTCCGGTGTAAATGGTCCAATCTTGCTGGTTTTCAAACTTGTCGGAGCTTTCATTGATAGTAACAATCTGGTAAAGTTTGGTAAAGATCGGATGAAAAATGAAGACCCTATCGTATTAACAAGGCAAAATATAGCATTTTTAACTAAATCAAGGGCCATAACTCCGCTGTTACTGGTTCCATCTGGCTGGTTTTCGAACTTGTCTGAGTTTTCATTTATATTAACAATCTGGTAAAGTTTGGTAAAGATCTGACGAAAAATGAAAGTCCTATCGTCTTAACGAGGCAAAATATAGCATTTTTAACTAAATCAACGGCCATAACTCCGCTGTTGCTGGTCCGATCTGGCTGGTTTTCGAACTTGTCCAAGCTTTCATTGATATTAACAAACTTGTCCAAGCTTTCATTGATATTAACAATCTGGTAATTTTTGGTAAAGATCGAATGAAAAATGAAGACCCTATCTTCTTAACGAGGCAAAGTATAGCTTTTTTAACTAAATCAAGGGCCATAACTGCACTGTTACTAGTCCGATAAGACTGGTTTTCGAACTTATCTGAGCTTTCATTGATATTAACAAGATGGTAAAGTTTGGTAAAGATCGGATGAACAATGAAGCCCTTATCGTCTTAACAAGACAAAATATAGCATTTTGAACTAAATCAAGGGCCATAACTCCGCTGTTACTAGTCCAATATGAATGGTTTTCAAACTCGTCCGAGCTTACATTGATATTAACAATCTGATAAAATTTGGTAAAGATTGGATGAACAATGAAGCCCCTATCGTCTTGAGGCAAAATATAGCATTTTTAATTAAATCAAGGGCCATAACTTCTCTGTTGCTGGTCCGATAAGACTGGTTTTCGAACTTGTTTGAGCTTTCAACAACATTAACAATGTGGTAAAGTTTGGTAAAGATAGGATGAAAAATAAAGGCCCTATTGTCTTAACGAGGCAAAATATAGCATTTTGAACTAAATCAAGGGCCATAACTCCGCGGTTACTGGTCCGATCTGGCTGGTTTTCGAACTTGTTTGAGCTTTCATTGATATAAAGACACTGGCAAAGTTAAGTAAAGATCCGATTCATATTGAAGGCCCTAGAGTGTTCACAAGGCAGAAAATAGCATTTTCCAGAAAAAACAAGGGCCATAACTCCGGTGTTACTGATCCGATTTAGCTGGTTTTCGTACTTGTCCGAGCTTTCATTGATATTAACAATCTGATAAAGATTGGTAAAGATCGGATGAACAATGAAGCCCCTAACGTCTTAATGAGGCAAATATAGCATTTTTAACTAAATCAAGGGCAATAACTCCGCTGTTAATAGTCCCATCCAGCTGGTTTTCGAACTTAATCGAGCTTTCATTGATATTAACAATCTGTGCAAGTTTGGTAAAAATCAAATAATAAATGAAGGTGCTAGAGTGTTCACAAGGCTTAATATGGCATTTTTCAGCAAAACAAGGGCCATAACTCCATTGAAATTATTTAGATCTTGCCGGTTTTAGAACTTGTTTGAGCTTTCATTGATATAAAGACACTGGCAAAGTTAAGCAACGATCAGATTAATACTGAAAGCCCTAGAGTGTTCACAAGGCAGAAAATAGCATTTTCCAGAAAAAAAACAAGGGCCATAACTCCGGTGTTACTGATCCGATTTAGGTGGTTTTCAAACTTGTTCGAGCTTTCATTGATATTAACAATCTGTGCGAGTTTGGTAAAGATCAAATATTAAATGAAGGTGATAGAGGGTTCTCAAGGCAGAAAATGGCATTTTTCAGAAAAAACAAGGGCCATAACTCTAGTGTTACTGACCCAATTCAGCTGATTTTCGAACTTGTCTAAGCTATAATTAGTATTAACAATCTGTGCAAGTTTGGTAACGATCAAATAATAAATGAAGGTGCTAGAGCGTTCACAAGGCAGAAAATAGCAATTTTCAGAAAAAACAAGGGCCATAACTCTAGTGTTACTGACCCAATTCAGCTGATTTTCGCTATATACTTGTCCAAGCTATAATTAGTATTAACAATCTGTGCAAGTTTGGTAAAGATCAAATAATAAATGAAGATGTTAGAGTGTTCACAAGGCTTAATATGGCATTTTTCAGCAAAACAAGGGCCATAACTCCGGTGAAATTATTCCGATCTGGCTGGTTTTCGAACTTGTCCGAGCTTTCATTGATATTAACAACCTGTTAAAGTTTGGTAAATATCGGATGAAAAATGAAGGCCCTAGAGTTGTCACAAGACAAAAGTTAACAACGGACGACGGACAGATGACGGACGACGGACAACTCGCCATCCTATAAGCTCTGCTGGCTAATAAAAAAATAAATAAAATAAAAAAAAAAAAAAATTACCAAAACAACACAGATATATGTAAAAAACAATAAACATAAACAATATTCCAGTTTTGAGGGGACAGAAGCAGGGGGAGAGAAGCAGGGGGTGGGGGTGGGAGGGAGCAACATATGTGTAGAAGCTATGTGTAAGAATTGACCAAAAACACAGAAATATGATAAAAATAAATAAAGATTAAATAAAAATATTCTAGATTCGAGTGTGTGGTGGGGGCAGGGTGAGGGGGTTGGGGGTGGCGGGGGAGGAGAGGCGGGAGGGGGGCAACATGTTAAGAATTGACAAAAGCAACACAGAAATATGTAAAAAAAAATAAAAAAAATTAAAAAAATGTTTCAAGTTGGGTGGGGTGGGGGCGGGAGGTGAGAGGCGGGGTGGGGGTGGGGAGGGGGCAACATATGTGTAAGAATTGACTAAAATAACACAGAAATATGTAAAAAAAATTATAAATC
>JAWPHD010021186.1:0-29079 GCA_037043455.1 Cyrtodaria siliqua | reverse complement strand
GTTTATGAGATAATTACATGTAGAATCTCACAATATCTTGCTCCAAAAAAAAAAGAAAGAAAATAAATGCCTACCTACCGACCCTATTTTTTTAGAGCAGGCAAAAGGAAACACACCTTCTTTTTTTTTTGGCTTAACCAAAAAAAACTGTGTCCTTGTTATATATAACTAGTAGATGTGACTTTAAAAAATATAAAGTTTAGAAAATGTCCTTGCTGATTATGGTGTCATTGCTGTTTCTGATGTCAGCAACAAATCCCATTTTCTACACAAAACAGTAAAAAAGGACACAATCAGTCATGGCAATTTCATGTGCAGCGTCCTGTTACTTTTTAAACATAACTTGTATGTTTGCAATCAGTAATATTAATTATTAGAATAGTTCAAAATACAATTGTTTTGCATATTACTAACCATGCTAGCTGTCTGTTAACGATATTTCACCAATAATATATTTAAACATATGGTAGAATAAACAAGAAAACAATTAAAACTCAATTTTTTTTATATGAAAGTAGTTTTAAAAACAAAATGATACTGGATTAATAAATAAAGATATATATATATAATTATTAATTACCTATTTTAAGAATCCCCAAAACTGGAGGGTCGAATTAAGAGTGAACAACACATTTAAATTCATTTAACGCATATTCCATCACGGGTATTACACAAAAATCCTTGAAATCTATACTTTCAATAGGCACATATACATTATATGACCGGAACACCTGGCCTGGATTTACCAACCATTCTTCAAACTATTCTTAGACTTGAGCTCAAGTACTGAAAATCATTCATAAATCTTTCCATGACCTTCAAAGATAAAAAAATTGTAAGAAGTTGCTATTTATTATTAGTATGCATGATATGTATGTATACATAGCAGCTTGTTATACACGTTTAGTCTGTAAGCTTATAGAAACATGTGTGATTGAAATTTTAAGCTCAAGTCTAAGAATATTCTCAAGAATGGTTGGTGAATTCCAGGCCAGGTCAAAGTTTTGACAAACGGTGGTGTAATTATAGTGCAATCATTTTGGGTTAGTTTCTTCAGTGAGTTTTTATCGCCAAAAGCAATATATCCACAAACGTATTTTACATCTTTTCTATATAAATTGTATATTAAATAAAAAATCATTTGATTTTTTTTACCCATTTCATTGTATGCCTCCCTGGCGGTGCTTGCATATGCATCACGATCATGGAGGGCATATGGAACAAACAGAACTGTCTTCACTTTACTGAAATTACAGCTAAATAATAATACATGTAATGATGACATTTGTAAGTTACCCCGTATACAGTCTAACATTTTATGCCAGATTTTCAAGTTTTCCCCACTTTCTACGGACCTGATTAACACCCTAATGTAAATAATGCGTTAAATTACGCTAACAGCTTTACACTCCAAGGGGTCGTAAATAATGGGCTAGCTTTGACCAGCATGAGTATTAGATTTCACAGAGATAACAGACATGGGTCAGTTTTATGAGGAAATAAAATTTGTAAAAGAAACTTTTACACTAGGTTAGGTTTTATTTCACTTTTTATTCTAGAAAATACAAATTAACATACAATGGTATTTGAACTTTAACTACTATTTATTTGATTAAAAATAAATAAAATTTATATACATGTACACAATTTAAAGGAACTATGTAACTCTCAAGAAATTAGCCATATTATGCTGTATTTACTCTTACTCTGTTGAATGTTTAACACTTCCTACAAATAGTTTTAAATTTTTTAATGACAGTTTTGTTAATAGATTGAAATTATATCTAGAGTTTTGAGTACGTAATTCAATAAAATATATAAATTGCAAATAATCTACAAATACGGTAGAGTTAAATATGGTGATCAGGATAGTGGACACATTAGAGTACTCTTGCTGGAAAAAATCATTTTAGATGCGGTATTGCTTTTTAATACTAGTTTTTGATATCACATATACAAATGCGTAACATCACCTTTTGGAATCAGTAATATGAATGAATGATATCAGTCATTTGCATATGTGATATCACAAACCTGTACTGAAAAGCATTCAAAATCAATTCGTGATAGCACCTATTAGTACGAGTTCTATCCTTTATACATATGCGTGATGTCACAAGTTGAATAAATTATATCACCCATTCATTTTAAATGAGTGGTATGGGTGATGTCTATGGGGCGCCGTTTTACTATTTATTCACTATTTATAGATATCCATACTTGAATTAAAGATATCTATTATTCGAATATAAGATGTCTTATATTATTTATAGATATCATTAATTATGTATAGATATCTTATATTCTAATAATATATATCTTTAATCATTTAAAGTTATATCTACATCGATTATAGATATCTTCTATTTGAATTATGGATATCTATAATTCATATCAAGATATCATTAATTGCCAAGCATTTATAGATACCTTATATTAGATTTATAGATATCTTTAAATGAATTATGGATATCCATAAATACCGTTGAATTAGTGATATCTGTAATTTAATGCATTCAATGTCCACAAACTGGTACCCTGGAAATATTTCTTATACTATAATAACAGCTTCACTGCGGGGTAAATGTAAGGGATCGGCATTTAATTCAACGACTGAATAAACTAACATAATAATTATATATATCTATAATTCGAAGAGATTTAACTATATCTTATGTTGAGTTATAGAAATCTATGAATTGATTTATAGATAAATTTAATTATTGATATCTTAAAATCGAATATAACATATCTATATTTCAATTGAATTATAGATAGCCATAATTCATTTTAAGATATCTATACATCGATTTATAGATATCTTATATTCAAATTATAGATATCTTTAATTCAATTATGGATATCTATAAATAGTGATTAAAAATAGTGATTAAATAGTAAAACGGCGCCCCATAGATGTCAACTATTTAAGTGGGCGATATCAATAATTTACTTGGTGATATCACCAACTAAAATTAAATAATTTGTATCATCTATTCATATAGTGCGATATCCCTAATTCTGACATATGATATCACGGAACAATATAAAACCATCTATAAATCAGATCAATAGTTTGTTTGTAAGAAACAACTGAAGAAAGAGTGTTACAGTATTATGTAGCAATCCATTTCATTATCAAAAGAGAGGTCTCTCTCATGAAACAATATGTACAGTATTACAAAAGCCAAGTAATTGAGGGCCGGAAAACCTACACAGCTCCCCATCCTTCCTCCTGTCAAATTAATTTGCATTTGTCTTTTTCCTTTCAACCAATTGAATATGTTGCTACTCTTTATAGAACCTTTTGTTGGACATCTATGTTTTTTATGAAGAGCTTGAGGTCATTAAAGTTAACCCATTCTCCTGATTCATCACAAATAACAGGTAAGTCTTTTAATATTGGAATTTGAAATGCCATCTTTTGTTTGTGTGGTCTATTTGGAGCCTCTCGCTGAAAATAAAACATTATACTTAATATTTTAAAATTATTCTGCAAGTAATTTTATAGTGTAATGCAAAAAAACAGGCGTAGGAACAATAGAGGCAGAGTATGTTTCGCCAATCCATATTTTACCAAATTATATGTTGACTACACCCCCACACACACCCGCCACCCATTCAAAAATAAGCGTGTTTGTGCCTGGAAATGTTACTGTCACAGGGCATACGATTAGGCAAATGACATAGAAAAGTAGTTACACCTCGCCCCCAATATCTGAACTGACGATATACTAGATCGATTATAGCGTTATTGTACGTCATCGGTTGTACGTTATCTATGGGTGAAAGATTGGGAGATCTCAGTGAAAGAATATTCATATTCGCTAAATATTAATAACTAACTCCGAGCACAAAAATAACTAACTGTGACGTTGAAATGTGACGTCAATAAAGTGTTGCTGACATCGACGTCATCCACCGATAACGTACAATAACACAAATAGTTTAGGTTAAAATTATACACAAAGCGATTTAAAATGTAATAAATAGATTATTTATAACTGCCGGGTTCGATTATAGGGAAATCCTTCACGAGATGGTAGACGAAATCCTTCACTTGATGGTAGACGTCTACCATCTCGTGAAGGATTTCGCTATAATCGATCGCAGCAGTTAAATAATCTCTATATCCTTATAAGCATATTGGGACAATGTCACAGAGTTAGCCTTAGGTTTGTCTATTCAACATTTGTTTTTCAAGTTATAACGTTTATTTTCATATCATATATATATATATATATATATATATATATATTACATATTTATATGTAAGATTTTTGTTGTGCCAAGTGCCAGTTTCTGCATTTACGGGGTAACTTACAAATGTCATCATTACATGTATTATTATTTAGCTGTAATTTCAGTAAAGTGAAGACAGTTCTGTTTGTTCCATATGCCCTCCATGATCGTGATGCATATGCAAGCACCGCCAGGGAGGCATACAATGAAATGGGTAAAAAAAATCAAATGATTTTTTATTTAATATACAATTTATATAGAAAAGATGTAAAATACGTTTGTGGATATATTACTTTTGGCGATAAAAACTCACTTAAGAAACTAACCCAAAATTATTGCACTATAATTACACCACCGTTTGTCAAAACTTTAACCTGGCCTGGAATTCACCAACCATTCTTGAGAATATTCTTAGACTTGAGCTTAAAATTTCAATCACACATGTTTCTATAAGCTTACAGAATAAACGTTTATAACAAGCTGCTATGTATACATATCATGCATACTAATAATAAATAGCAACTTCTTACAATGTTTTTTATCTTTGATGGTCATGGAAATATTTATGAATGATTTTCAGTACTTGAGCTCAAGTCTAAGAATAGTTTGAAGAATGGTTGGTGAATTCCAGGCCAGGTGTTCCGGTCATATAATGTATATGTGCCTATTTAAAGTATAGATTTCAAGGATTTTTGTGTAATACCCGTGATGGAATATGCGTTAAAAATGATTTTATATGTGTTGTTAACTCTTAATTCGACCCTCCAGTTTTGGGAATTCTTAAAATAGGTAATTAATAATTATATATATATATCTTTATTTATTAATCCAGTATCATTTTGTTTTTAAAACTACTTTCATATAAAAAAAATTGAGTTTTAATTTTTTTCTTGGTTATTCTACCATATGTTTAAATATATTATTGGTGAAGTATCGTTAACAGACAGCTAGCATGGTTAGTAATATGCAAAACAATTGTATTTTGAACTATTCTAATAATTAATATTACTGATTGCAAACATACAAGTTATGTTTAAAAAGTAACAGGACGCTGCACATGAAATTGCCATGACTGATTGTGTCCTTTTTACTGCTTTGTGTAGAAAATGGGATTTGTTGCTGACATCAGAAACAGCAATGACACCATAATCAGCAAGGACATTTTCTAAACTTTATATTTGTTAAAGTCACATCTACAAGTTATATATAACAAGGACACAGTTTTTTTTGGTTAAGCCAAAAAAAAAAAGTGTGTTTCCTTTTGCCTGCTCTAAAATAATAGGGTCGGTAGGTAGGCATTTATTTTCTTTCTTTTTTTTTTGGAGCAAGATTTTGTGAGATTCTACATGTATTTATCTCATAAACCCATACAAGTTGATGGTACAGCTGAAAGTTTCTCTGTGATGTCAGTTTACCTCGATATATTGTGATAAATCATTGTTCAGAACAAATAAAAAAAAAAGAATTTTATTTTTTTAATATATATATTTTTTTTCATAAAAAGTTTTAGGGTCTGCCTCTTAAAAATAGGGTCGGTCGGGCCACCGGAAACACTGGTAATTTTTTTTTTTGGCCTTAACAAATATTTGTAACATTGACAAGCATTAAGGTCAAAGTATTTTGCTATCTGTTCTATCCTTTTATTCAAAACTGTTCTATGACAACAATAACACTGTAGTTTTGATAATGTTTATATCTGTATCTCTTGCCAGGCTTTAACCTAGAAAGTATCCATGAGAAACCAAATGCTCAGGAGGCAGTGAAACATGCAGAGGCCATCTTCATAGGTATGGACAAATATTGTTTTAGGGTCTGCCTCTTAAAAATAGGGTCGGTCGGGCCACCGGAAACACTGGTATTTTTTTTTTTTTGGCCTTAACAAATATTTGTAACATTGACAAGCATTAAGGTCAAAGTATTTTGCCATTCCTTTTTTTCAATACTGTTCTATCCTTTTTTTCAATACTGTTCTATGACAACAATAACACTGTAGTTTTGATAATGTTTATATCTGTATCTCTTGCCAGGCTTTAACCTAGAAAGTATCCATGAGAAACCAAATGCTCAGGAGGCAGTGAAACATGCAGAGGCCATCTTCATTGGTATGGACAAATATTGCATGCAAAATAACTGATATTACATATGTTTTTTAACATACAAATTAATTTGTTAATATGTACCGTTATTCCCCTAATAAGAGTGCCTCCCCTTATTACACCCCCCCCCCCCCCCCACACACACACACCCACATCTTCTTTTAAAAAAAATAAAAAGATACATATATAAAGAAATAAAATATCTTACAAATTCCATACAATTTTGATATTTTGTATGCAACCCCACCCCACAAACCCACCCCACACCCCTAAATTGTGATGTATACACTTGACCTACTGGGAGATGATGTTAATTTACCTTGACAATCTCGTATTTCTAAAGGAGGTTTAACATTTCGAATATAATAATTTAAATCGCAATATATATTTCATACAACTTTAGAAGTGAGATTTATTCGGATGACAAGTGAAAACAAAATACGAATGGATTAATATATATTTATAGAGTTTCAAACCGTTGGACTTTATTGATTAAATAGTTGTTTGTCATGGATTAATTAAAATATATTGTTTTAAAAAAATATGAACTAAAATATTTAAACAGAAACGTAACAATAGCTTCGTGATCAATTATGTATATTGGAATTATGGATTTACTTAAAGGGGAGTACATCAGTTATTGGTCATTCTTTTAGAATTGTTCAAAATACATTATTTCTATATTAAATTGATCAAAATGAACGACCATAATAAATGGCACTGAACGAAAGACCCAGAGATGGTATTTTCTAACTCTGGTTACGCGCCCAGGATAGCTATATTAAACTTGTCGAATCATCCCGAATGTTCACGTGTGACGGTAATTTATAACTTGTTGATTACTCCGTGGCTTTGTAAAAGTTGTTGTAATTTCTAATTAATAATTATAGCACTGTATTGTAGGAAATGCATGCCCCACAAAACTCTTTTTACTTATCAAACCACGCGCGCTCGTTTAATCAAAGTACCGAAGGTACTGAGAGCATGGTGAACTATGATTTGTGCATCCATGTAATAGAAGGTTTCTTTCCAATCACGCATGACATGATTGGACTGAAAATGTGTCAACTCTTCTTAATAATGATACATCATTGCATGTAATAATACATCAATGCATTGTTATAAGTAATAAGTGCTCTCCTAGGTGACGCACCAGGGTTAATTTCAGCATATTACGTGCGATTCCACCCTAGCTATATGGTGTTCTGAAACGTTAGACATTAACAAAATGGTTCTAGCTTCACATTTTGATTGATAGTGTTTTATATCGTGAACTGGAACAATTTTATAATAGATAATTCTAGAAAACCCCTGATGTACCCCTTTTAAGACCATTGGGCATGAATTAAAGAAACTTTTTTACATAATAAAATATAGAATTAAAATAAAAAAAATTGGTCATGCTCAGATTCGAACCCATCCCGCTCGCTTTATAATTTTCTGGGACTGCCGCTCTCCCGACTGAGCCTAATCCTTTACAAGATTTAATGAACTATAATACACTTATTCTAAAACCGGAGTGTCCGAATAGACCCGAAGTCTAAAACAATTGTACATTGTTTAATGTATCTGGAAGTAAGGCGATTAAAAAAATATAAGGTAAGGTATATACAGGAATAAATAAAGGAACAAAAGGAATGATTGGTTATAATGAAAATTAATCTCCGAAACGCTTCATCATATCTGAACCATATCTTCACAGGTGTTAAAGAGTACCCAAAAACATCACCTGTCATCACCTGTCAAAGTTTGAGTCATTAGAAATGAATATAGAGTAAAAAAAAGTCAAGACAGCTAATTTTGCCAATTTTAGGGGAGGTAATTCATAGACCCTTTGACCAACATAGCTGAATCAAAATAGGAAACAACCTTGCATTTATATCGACCTACTATGAAGTATGATTAAAATCAAATGAACACGAGTGTAGTCCGAAAAACAGCCATATCCCCCGCTGCCCAAAGATTTATAATATACAAATTTAAAAATGGAATGTCACTGTAAACTGAAGTTTTCTTGTTCCAAAAAGTGTGACCTTCAACTAAAATAACATATGTTTTACACGCAACTTGTAGTAGAGACATACATACTACACATATATAAAACATAACTTATAAATCTTTGTGCTCATTTAATTTTAATCTCACAACTCGGAGTATCCCTGGTCTCGGGATACCGTTGTTATTTATTCTCACAACTCGGAAAACACTGGTCTCGGGATACCGTTGTAGTTCATTCTCACAACTCGGAGTACCACTGTTCTCGGGATACCTTTGTGATTTAATCTCACAACTCGGAGTGAACATGATGTTCATACACAATTATTTCGTTGTTATATTTTTCAACCATGTATGGGAACATGAGGTGAAGGCCCGGGCCTTTTGGCCTAATAAGTAGCTACGCTTCTGAGAATTTCACGATTCATATCCCTAATTGTAATTTTTACGTGGATTTTATCGTTTATTGACAATAATCACCAAAGTCACGGTAAATTCCGTTTACTACCTTAGGCCTAAACAAGAAAGTGTTCTGTTTCCTGTCACCCAACTAAATCGCCGTTTTTACCCCGGACACAACTTTTTACCCCTCCATGTTTTTGCTGCTTTGTTTTGTTTTTAAACATATTTGTGTTTTGGCCTTAACAGAATATAATTCAATCAGTTTTGCATGTAATTTGAAAATTGTAATAAAAGGTAACATATTTGTGTTTATATCTACTCTTGTTTGTGTAATATATATCTCTCAATGTTAGTCATACGTTCGAGTCCCGCTTGTTCACATTGAAGAATGTTTGACAGCTACTCACTAACGAGCGGCAGGTCTGCCTCTACCTCTACCAAATTGACGCCTAGAAAAAATTCGTAAAAATCTTTAAAAAAATCCCCCCACTCTCTCCACACAAACACACACACAATTTGTTTATCCGACTTAAGTCTTAAAGGGAGTACATCAGGCTTTTTATGGGGTTCTAGGTGTCCGATTTAAAATTGACAAATATTAGTATTTTTTATTCTACATGACCAAAACATAACGAGCCTACAAACTCTTTTATTTGCAAAGAAATTCATTCTGCACAGTAATAAGTGCTATCCTAGGTGACGCACCAGGGTTAATTTCAGCATATTACGTGCGATTCCACCCTAGCTATATGGTGTTCTGAAACGTTAGACATTAACAAAATGGTTCTAGCTTCACATTTTGATTGATAGTGTTTTATATCGTGAACTGGAACAATTTTACAATAGATAATTCTAGAAAACCCCTGATGTACCCCTTTTAAGACCATTGGGCATGAATTAAAGAAACTTTTTTACATAAAAAAATATATAATTAAAATAAAAAAATTTGGTCATGCTCAGATTCGAACCCATCCCGCTCGCTTTATAATTTTCTGGGACTGCCGCTCTCTCGACTGAGCTAACAATCCTTTACAAGATTTAATGAACTATAATACACTTATTCTAAAACCGGAGTTTCCGAATAGACCCGAAGTCTAAAAATACTCACTCGGGATCTAATGACGTCATATATACCCAATCAGAACTTGTTGATTTGCATTCGGTCTCGCCGACACGATTGGCACAAGTATTCAGGATTATTTTACTACCGGATCAGTCATTTTAACTTCATAGCAAGGGAGATAAAAACTTAAGAATATTACACAACGTACTACAAAGTAAGCTAAAAATCTTATTCCGGAGAATGGGCAGCAAGAACTTTTTACAAAGGCGATAACCATTACTGACCAAACCTATTAAATATTATATGAAGACTATAAAGGCCTTGTATATTTCTTAAATATATAAATCCAAGAAAGATGGAAGATATGCGTTTGATGGTGTCACAAAAGAAATACATTATAAAGTAATACCACTTGCGAATTGGCTGGTGGGTGCATTAGGACATATACTATTTGATATAACACAATCACATATAGTTTCTTCAAGGTTAAGGGCACACTGAAGGTCACTCATCTTTTATATGCATATAATGAGGCCAATTTTGTGTCTGTGTCTGTGTCAGAATTCTTACATGTATTGAGGATTAAAAATGAATTAGGATAAATAAAATAAGTTGGCATAAATGTTGTGCCGTCCGTACGTCTGTTGGTCTCTACCGATTCGTGTCCGCTCCGTAACTCGTGTATGCATGCAAACTCTTGCTATTATTATTATTATTATTATTATTATTTCTATTTACAATCAAGTATCGGAAATCTAACGCTTTATGCGAAAAATGTATCTCAGTTGCTGTTTTATTTTTTAAAATGCAAAATGGAACAACAAACTAATCATTAAAGCTTATTTGATGTCGAAGACTCGTGTTGATGTAACCAGGGAGTAAGTATACATGATGTAACTACACACAATTTCTCTTTTTTTATTTTTATTTTATTTGTATGTTCTCCTTTTTACTTCATCACTTTTTACTCATTATTATATTAACCTGTTAATATTTTTATTTTATAATTTACTAAAATCTTAAAAATAGAAAATACGGTTTCGAGTAGTTAATTAAGCGCCCGAAAGTGGAGAAGGAGGTAATCGGACAATATTGACGAGATATATTTAAGATTTACACCGCTAAAACGCATCCGGTTCCGGCGGTTTGAAGTTTGGCGGGAATTGGACTTTGAACTAGGAAGTTTAGAAAATAGACACATTGTAACTCTATGACCATGCGACGTTTACTTCTCATCTCAAATTCTACATTGCACGGAAGCGGGTAGCTAGACCACTGTAAAGCGCAGATCAAAGAATTCTTGTCCGAGTAAATCAGTTTATTACATTTCTGTGGGTGAAAGATTGGGAGATCTCAGTGAAAGAATATTCATATTCGCTAAATAGTAATAACTAACTCCGAGCACAAAAATAACTAACTGTGACGTTGAAATGTGACGTCAATAAAGTGTTGCTGACATCGACATCATCCACCGATAAGGTACAACCGATAACGTACAATAACACAAATAGTTTAGGTTAAAATTACACAAAGCGATTTAAAATGTAATAAATAGATTATTTATAACTGCTGGGTTCGATAATAGGGAAATCCTTCACGAGATGGTAGACGAAATCCTTCACACGTCTACCATCTCGTGAAAGATTTCGCTATAATCGATCGCAGCAGTTAAATAATCTCTATATCCTTATAAGCATATTAGGGACAATGTCACAGAGTTAGCCTTAGGTTTGTCTTTTCAACATTTGTTTTTTCAAGTTATAACGTTTATTTTCATATCATATATATATATATTTTTTTTTATACATTTATATGTAAGATTTTTGTTGTGCCAAGTGCCAGTTTCTGCATATACGGGGTAACTTACAAATGTCATCATTACACTGAAGGTCACTCATCTTTTATATGCATATAATGAGGCCAATTTTGTGTCTGTGTCTGTGTCAGAATTCTTACATGTATTGAGGATTAAAAATGTATTAGGATAAATAAAATAAGTTGGCATACATGTTGTGCCGTCCGTACGTCTGTTGGTCTCTACCGATTCGTGTCCGCTCCGTAACTCGTGTATGCATGCAAACTCTTGCTATTATTATTATTATTATTATTTCTATTTACAATCAAGTATCGGAAATCTAACGCTTTATGCGAAAAATGTATCTCTGTTGCTGTTTTATTTTTTAAAATGCAAAATGGAACAACAAACTAATCATTAAAGCTTATTTGATGTCGAAGACTCGTGTTGATGTAACCAGGGAGTAAGTATACATGATGTAACTGCACACAATTTCGTTGTTTTTGTTTTTATTTGTATGTTCTTCTTTTCACTTCATCACTTTTTACTTATTATTATATTAACCTGTTAACATTTTTATTTTATAATTTACTAAAATCTTAAAAATAGAAAATACGGTTTCGAGTAGTTAATTAAGCCAACTTATTTTATTGATGCTAATTTATTTTTAATCCTCAATACATGTAAGAATTCTGACACAGACACAGACACAAAATTGGCCTCATTATATGCATATAAAAGATGAGTGACCTTCAGTGTGACCTTAACCTTGAAAATGGATTTATATGTACACGTGTACATATAAATCCATGCCTTGAAGAAATCGTATGTGATTGTGTTATATCAATAGTATATGTCCTAATGTACCCACGAGCCAATTCGCAAGTGGTATTACTCATAGCTTAACAGATATTAATGTCGTGCCCGACTTTCAAGACCTTGTTAATTTATTGGGAAACTAAGTTGAATAAAAGACTTCTGCCTAAATGTATAACAGAGTTGTGGATCTTGTCGGAATGATCGAGTTCGTTTAGGACAGTGAATACGTGTGTCAAGTTTTATTTTTAATTTGGATATAAATGTATGATGAAAAATAGAATATTAAAAAATATGAGTTGAAAAAGAGGCAACCGCGGACCCCACTTGAACTGTATTGAATGCGACCTGGGAAAAGAAGTGAAGGCAATCTAGAATCAAAGTACTGAGCGGCGTAGGTTGGTCGTTTAGAACCTTCGCGTATCGGTCCTCAATTGCTTTTTAGGTGTAGCACACCCATTGCAACACAGGAAGTGTCGGCCGGTGTAGCACACCCATTGCAACACAGGAAGTGTCGGCCTGGGGTAGTCGCATAATGGCGTCAATAAATAATTCTGATTGCTTTCTGTAAAAAAAGGCATTTTCACTAATTTAAAGTGCTATTTTTGGTTTATATCACTTTGTTGATCTATTTGTTACATTTTTCAAGCATTGCCATGTTAAAATTGTGAGTTTTTAATTTATTTTGCTTATATGGAAATGAGTGTATGACTACAATATTGTGGCATCTCAGTGTTTATTTTTTAAAGGGACCATTCATACATGAGACAAGTTCTTTCTTAGAAGATACATGACCCCCATTTTTCTGTGGATTTTTTGGCAGCATATGTGTCATTTGTGATGAGAATGTAAGTTATTCATTTTTAATTTGGGCCCAGATATGAATGACAACATGGCATTTAAATTTTAATTCACACACAACTCAATGCAACAATCAATGGGTGTGTTACACCTTTACCATGATTGCTATTTTATTGCCTCACCTGAGTGAGAGCTCCAGAATTTCAACTAGTTAAACCTAACCAGTAGAGCGCTTTTATAGCGATGGTGCGTTGTCGTCGTCAATGTTTTAAACGAACCCTGAATAAATATAATTATTATGCGTATCTTTAATCATGCAATCCTGATTTACATGAAAATATTAATAACATAACAAACTCTATAGTTCTGTTAAGACTTAAAGATCATTTGTAAAAAAGTTGTCGACAAGATTAACTCGCTTAAAACAAAACTATATTTTAAAAGTTACCTATTTAGCAGAATTATCTCCCTTTAATAAGTTTTAATAATCAAAGTACTAAAAGTACTGAGCGGTGTAGGTTGGTCAAGAGGATTTACTGTCTAGATCCTAAAGTTTGTCATGTTGACGGGGCGTGAAAGAAGCAGCATGCGTTGCGTTTGTTTTGCTATATTTTAATTGACAAAGTTATGCCATTTATGTGAAGAAGTCTGCCAAAAGTTTTATTATGACACTACAAGGGCCCCACTTTAGGGTCATGATTGACAGGTGAAGCAATGCCCGCCCCCACCCCCCACCCCACCCTCCAGCGGATGACGTCATCATATTTATAGAAAGGGTAACTAAAAATAGATCCGTAACAAAGGTGACCTCGATTAGGTACGCGTTTCGACGCGTTTTTAGCATGGTCAACTTGTTCACAAAGCTTCAGTAACCATGTTTTTTCACGAATCCTAACTACAGCCTCACTGGTGAATCGACGCATTGCCTGAAAAAGAAGACCCACATTTTAATAGGTATTTCTTCTTTTCTAGTGCGGATACAAATAAGATAATGTCATTTAGAAATTTCAAATAACTTCCTCGATACATTGTTTAAGTTATATATTGTTTATGTAGCTATTTCATCTATTGTTCCATCGTTTTGCTGTGCGTTCTATAAATAGATAAATCCTGAATACTTGTGTCAATCGTGTCGGCGAGACCGAATGCAAATCAACAAGTTCTGATTGGGTATATATGACGTCATTTGATCCCGAGTGAGTATTTTTAGACTTCGGGTCTATTCGGACACTCCGGTTTTAGAAAAAGTGTATTATAGTTCATCAGAATTTGTAAAGGATTGTTAGCTCAGTCGGGGAGAGCGGCAGTCCCAGAAAACTATAAAGCGAGCGGGATGGGTTCGAATCTGAGCATGACCAATTTTTTTTTTTTTAATTATATTTTTTTTATGTAAAAAAGTTTCTTTAATTCATGCCCAATGGTCTTAAAAGGGGTACATCAGGGTTTTTCTAGAATTATCTATTATAAAATTGTTCCAGTTCACGATATAAAACACTATCAATCAAAATGTGAAGCTAGAACCATTTTGTTAATGTCTAACGTTTCAGAACACCATATAGCTAGGGTGGAATCGCACGTAATATGCTGAAATTAACCCTGGTGCGTCACCTAGGATAGCACTTATTATTGTGCAGAATGAATTTCTTTGCAAATAAAAGAGTTTGTAGGCTCATTATGTTTTGGTCATATAGAATAAAACATATTAATATTTGTCAATTTTAAATCGGACACCTAGACCCCCATAAAAAGCCTGATGTACTGCCTTTAAGACTTAAGTCGGATAAACAAATTGTGTGTGTGTTTGTGTGGAGAGAGTGGGGGATTTTTTTAAAGATTTTTACGACTTTTATCTATGCGTCAATTTGGTAGAGGTAGACCTGCCGCGCGTTAGTGAGTAGCTGTCAAACATTCTTCAATGTGAACAAGCGGGACTCGAACGTATAACTGTATCATTGAGAGATATATATTACACAAACAAGAGTAGATCTAAACACAAATATGTTACCTTTTATTACAATTTTCAAATTACATGCAAAACTGATTGAATTATATTCCGTTAAGGCCAAAACACAAATATGTTTAAAAACAAAACAAAGCAGCAAAAACATGGAGGGGTAAAAAGTTGTGTCGGGGGTAAAAACGACGATTTGGTTGGGTGACAGGAAACAGAACACTTTCTTGTTTAGGCCTAAGGTAGTAAACGGAATTTACCGTGACTTTGGTGATTATTGTCAACAAACGATAAAATCCACGTAAAAATTACAATTAGGGATATGAATCGTGAAATTCTCAGAAGCGTAGCTACCTATTAGGCCAAAAGGCCCGGGCCTTCACATCATGTTCACATACATGGTTGAAAAATATAACAACGAAATAATTGTGTATGAGCATCATGTTCACTCCGAGTTGTGAGATTAAATCACAACGGTATCCCGAGAACAGTGGTACTCCGAGTTGTGAGAATGAACTACAACGATATCCCGAGACCAGTGGTATTCCGAGTTGTGAGAATAAATAACAACGGTATCCCGAGACCAGGGATACTCCGAGTTGTGAGATTAAAATCAAATGAGCACAAAGATTTATACGTTATGTTTTGTATATGTGTAGTCTGTATGTCTCTACTACAAGTTGCGTGTAAAACATATGTTCTTTTAGTTGAAGGTCACACTTTTTGGAACAAGGAAACTTCAGGGAGACTTTGTCACTTTACAGTGACATTCCATGTTTAAATTTGTATATTATAAATCTTTGGGCAGCGGGGGATATGACTGTCTTTCGTACTACACTCGTGTTCATTTGATTTTAATCATACTTGCATAGTAGGTCGATATAAATGCAAGGTTGTTTCCTATTTTGATTCAGCTATGTTGGTCAAAGTGTCTATGAATTACCTCCCCTAGAATTGGCAAAATTAGCTGTCTTGACTTTTTTGACTCTATACTCATTTCTTATGACTCAAACTTTGGCAGGTGATGTTTTTGGATACTCTTTAACACCTGTGAAGATATGGTTCAGATATGATGAAGCGTTTCGGAGATTAATTTTCATTATAACCAATTATTCCTTTTGTTCCCTTATTTATACCTGTATATACCTTACCTTATATTGTTTTAATCTCCTTACTTCCAGATACATTAAACAATGCATTGATGTATTATTACATGCAATGATGTATTATTATTAAGAAGAGTTGACACATTTTCTGTCCATCCGTGTCATTCGTGATTGGAAAGAAACCTTCCATTACATGGATGCACAAATCATAGTTCACCATGCTCTCAGTACCTTCGGTACTTTGATTTAACGAGCGCGCGTGATTTGATAAGTAAACAGAGTTTTATGGAGCATGCATTTCCTACAATACAGTGCTATAATTATTAATTATAAATTACAACAACTTTTACAAAACCACGGAGTAATCAACAAGTTATAAATTACCGTCACATGTGAACTTTCGGGATGATTCGACAAGTTTAATATAGCTATCCTGGGCGCGTAACCAGAGTTAGAAAATACCATCTCAAGATCTTTTGTTCAGTGCCATTTATTATTGTCGTTCATTTTGATCAATTTAATATAGAAATAATGTATTTTGAACAATTCTAAAAGAATGACCAATAACTGATGTACTCCCGTTTAAGTAAATCCATAATTCCAGTATACATAATTGATCACGAAGCTATTGTTACGTTTCCGGTTAAATATTTTAGTTCTTATTCTTTTAAAACAATATATTTTAATTAATCCATGACAAACAACTATATAATCAATAAAGTCCAACGGTTTGAAACTATATAAATATATATTAATCCATTCGTATTTTGTTTTCACTTGTCTATCCGAATAAATCTCACTTCTAGAGTTGTATGAAATATATATTGCGATTTAAATTATTATATTCGAAATGTTAAACCTCCTTTAGAAATACGAGATTGTCACGGTAAATTAACATCATCTCCCAGTAGGTCAAGTGTATACCTTACACATTTTTTTGTATATTTTTTTGAAAAAAACAGCGATTTATAGAACAACACATGCCCTTTGTAAAAACTTTCTACTTATTTATTTGAAAACTGAGTTTTAAAAAAAAGAGTTTAAATAGTTTTAATGCCTATATGTGCCGTGACTTTATTAGATTTATTTCAATTTTGAAACTATATTTATCGAATGAAAGGCCATTTTAAAGGCTGGAATCTCGATACTTGCATAGTATTCGGATAGTAAACGGAATCCGTCTCCAGCTTCGACGGACGCTGAACCGGTCAATGAAAAGGATTATATTTTCAGACAGGTTAGATAGCATTGTCATTGTACTCCACCATCGTACTGAATCCTAATCCGAGTGTTCTATAATGACGTGTGTAAGGTGGACATAATTATCATTGCTGTCACTGTAGGGTAATTAAAAAAAAAGAAAATTATATTGTACTAAAAGAGGCTAAAACACAGGGTAAGTGCAGTTTACTTTTATTGATCAACAAACACATGATACATTACATACAAAGCAGTAGGTATTTCTACAAAAAAACAAAAACACATCAGCGTTAGAATCCGCAATTGAACTGTTGACATTGTTAATAATTCATGTCCATTCAAGCATAGATGGAGAAGCTGTTGTTACATTGTCCGTTTAGTCATCGCTGACGTCACTTTCCTCCTTTAACAACGGTGGTTTATATTCCATTAATAGTTTATCAAACAAATATTTCCGCTGGTTGGTTGCTAACTTCAATGCTTCTTCTGATTCAAAGTCTTCCTCATCTTTAAGCCGTGTTGCCGTCTTTTGGATCGCTCTGTATAAAGAGTCTAGTCTTAAACCATAAAATCCTATCTAAGAATTTGTTGATCACTGCTTTTCTTTATACTGGCAATAGCTCCTTGTAAGCTTTCTTTCTTGCCTCATTTTCGGTTAGGTCATCTTGCATCAGACTTTTGACATTTTCCCGGAATTGTTCTTGACAATTTGCAAAAGCATCATCAATACAACTTTGCCAGGGATCCTCCTCTGTTTCAGAGATATCATTGTCATCTTCTGAGTCCATTTCGCTTTCACCTTCCGACATGTCATTGTCTAGTTCCATATCACCATCCTCGTAGTTGTACTGATATCTAACATTTCCCGACATATTTCCCTTGATACTTTTACGGTCACTAGATGAATGAACATCGATTACTTGACAACTACCGGCTTCAATGTGTCTTTTCAAAGTAAACGGTCGACAGTATTCTTTAAGACAGTGTGGACACTGATGTTTACCCATGTGAGAGCAAACAGCTACTGGGATGTTGTCATAAAATGATGTGTTTTTTTAAATGCACGAATATGCTATTAGAATCTGCTAAAATGTGCGCATGTACTAATGCAATATGTGCTTATACGTGCGCATGTAATGTACTAAAGGAATGTGCCTTGAAAAGTGCTAAATGCGCATTTTAGCATATGAGCCTACATTTTAGCACCTATGTGCGCACATTTCAGTACATGTGCCCTCTGTCAAGTCGCCGCCGCCGCCGCCGCCGCCGCCGCCCGTTCGCACATTTAAGCACATTCCATTAGTACATTACAGCACATGCGCTCTCTGTCTCGCCGCCGCCGCCGCCTCCGCCGCCGATGTAAGCACATTCCTTTAGTACATTACATGCGCACATGTAAGCACATAGTTGTTTGTCATGGATTAGTTAAAATATATTGTTTTAAAAGAATATGAACAAAAATATTTAACCAGAAACGTAACAATAGCTTCGTGATCAATTATGTTTACTGGAATTATGGATTTACTTAAACGGGAGTACATCAGTTATTGGTCATTCTTTTAGAATTGTTCAAAATACATTATTTCTATATTAAATTGATCAAAATGAACGACAATAATAAATGGCACTGAACAAAAGACCCAGAGATGGTATTTTCTAACTCTGGTTACGCGCCCAGGATAGCTATATTAAACTTGTCGGATCATCCCGAATGTTCACGTGTGACGGTAATTTATAACTTGTTGATTACTCCGTGGCTTTGTAAAAGTTGTTGTAATTTATAATTAATAATTATAGCACTGTATTGTAGGAAATGTATGCTCCACAAAACTCTGTTTACTTATCAAATCACGCGCGCTCGTTAAAAAACGTGTACCAAATCGAGGTCACCTTTGTTACGGATCTATTTTTAGATACCCTTTCTATAATTTATGCGTGACGTCATCCGCTAGGGGCGTGGCTTCACCTGTCAATCATGACCCGAAAGTGGGGCTGTTGTAGTTTTGACAATATTGACAAATGTGGAATGTATTGTAAACTGCAAGCAATCCTTGTTGGTGCCCATGCTCGACTTTCAATGTTGGTGAACTAAATTGAAGGAGATAATGCACTATAACAAATATTGTGCGAGATACAAGAACATACAACAGAGATACAGATGAGCTTTTTGATCAGTTGGGTATTTACCCATTGGTATAGATTTAAATGTATATTTCATTATATCATTCGGGTAAATGAACGATACAATTGTGTGACATTGTTTTGGGGTGGCATTCCACTAATATTGGATACACAAAATGCAACTCATCAAATAAACTTGTTTTATAATAAGCTTTATTCAAGGTGACTGGGTGGTCCTTCAACAACCCATGCATTGCTCAATTTTCATTGGTTGATTTATTATTTGACAATTTCGATTACTTTAATGGTGCCCATGCTTTTGGTTTTAATTGGGTATTTTGACATTTTTAATTGGGTATTTGACCTGCTTATCTGTAGCTCTGCATACACATTTTTGGACGTTGCCGTCAGTAGTGGGAATTCTGGCGAACGACGAATGTCTACTAGAAACCAAAGAGCACCAGATTACAGCGCGATAAAAGTAGTACCATTTGCAAGACTGAGAATGGGCAAAAGATCCGTATGTTGACAACATATTGATAAATGATCCTGTAGAAATTAATGCGCATGTATCTTATAACGTAAACAAGCGTCTACCTGAGGTTGGGAGTAAAAGCCGGTACGTACCATAACGAAAACAGCAGGTGCGTAGTACGGAGAATACCGAAAGTAGCAATTAATAGAGTGAATATCGGTAGGGTTGCGGCGGTGGAGAGGGGCAGGTGAAGTAAAGTGAGCTGCCACTTAAGATTGATTTTGGGGTAGAGGGGGTGGAGGGGGAGGAGGGGGTGGTGGGGGAGGCTGGAGGGTCAGCTTTGTTTTTACCATAATATACTTGGGAGCTAATCAGAACTACATTTTGAATGTTATGAGAAAATAATCTCATTACCAATTGACGATCGTCATGATAACCTTTTGTAGAGAAGGTTTGTGATTGTACCGCCACTTTTACTACATGAATATAATAGAATAAATGCCTGGTTTCCTTGTTACATGTATACTTACGATTTCAAGCTGGGTACAAGGCGACCGGAAAAGCGATTGGACCAATCCGAGCGTTTGTTACAAAAGCAACATCCGGGTCACTTATTTTCAACATGACGAATCGTAACGGTAAACAAATGATCGTTTCTGATTACTCCTGGAAGCTCTTCGTAACGGTGAGTGTTGTTAAACGGTTTTCTTTCAACGATCACGTTGCATTTTTATACCGTACCATGTACATAGAAAATGCATTGGTTAGGTCAGATCGTAGTCGACCTGCTTCCAAACGTCTGACGTTTCGCTGATGCGATATAAATGACACATTGAAGAAATCAGTGTTGTGGCTATTTGTTATAATATGTACCTGATTAGAATCGGATTGACGATGCTATGACCAAAATTACAAGTACAGCAAAGCTGTAAGAGAGGTATATAGTGTGTTTTTTTCATTAAAGAGTCATTGACCTTTATATAGATTATAGTGTATGGAGTATGTTGGATTTTTTCATTGAAAACCAAGTAGAACAGTTTACAGTATGTCATTGAAAACATATTTAAGGGGGTTGTAGGGAAACATATGGGAAGAAGGGTAATAGAGAGTGAAGGGGTAGTAGGGGCTATGCGCAGCCTGCCTGTGAGTGGTGACAGTCAATATATTGATGACTGCTTCTACAACAGGCTAATATACTTGTAGGATGCTATGATAGAATTAGTTTTGCCTTTGATACATACAATGTTGATTCAGAGAATAGTTACGTGGGGGAAAAAAGGAAACAATGACGTGATCTAGTTCAATATCAGGTCATTGGATAACACAAGAATAGAACATATCTCTACTAAGCGGTTC
Source organism: Cyrtodaria siliqua (assembly GCA_037043455.1). Taxonomy (NCBI): domain Eukaryota; kingdom Metazoa; phylum Mollusca; class Bivalvia; order Adapedonta; family Hiatellidae; genus Cyrtodaria; species Cyrtodaria siliqua. The sequence continues at coordinate 7,660 of JAWPHD010021186.1, read as the reverse complement.
CTTTTCCATTGCAGAAAAGGCCGAGGTCACAGTACCTAGCAGAGAAAATCAACACAGTATCATCAAAGCTGATCATCCATATATTGTACTGAAAAACATATCTTCTTCAGACACCAATGTCCTGGTACTTGTCATAGCGAATATTATCCTTAAAACGGGTCCTTTTGCTGACCTCGGACGTTACCCATGTACAGAGAATGGTAATTAGGCGTTGCCTATCATTCATCCATTCTCTTTCGAAGCAGAGAGAGATGTCATCAAGGTCATCAAGGAGATGCTTTTTGAATCTACCGAAGTGAACTAAGCTGTCCACGTTAGCTTGATTGTGTGCACTGTATACGCATTAACTGGCACATAGATTGACAGCATCTTTAAAATGGACGGAATCTGTTCAGAAAACACATGGCTGAATGTGACCAGCTTCCTTGTTCTGGTAGTGCTCTCAAGCAGTTCATCAACACAATACATACCAAGCCCGGGTTATGGTGTCAGACCAGCAGCGCTCAGTAATGGTTTCTGGGTCTGTTACAGAATGGAATATACAAGTACACAGACGATCTGATCAAACCAAATACCACATATGTATTCCCAAGACCAACCCTTAGAGGGTTAGAGTTTAATGTGAAGCTGGTAGTTCTTCACAGAAGCGTTCATGTACACCAGAGGACGTGACGAGCACAGATATTTGTCTGTGCATCAGCCAGTGTCAGTATACTGCTGATGTATGAATATTAATAATAAACGATTCTACTAAGGGATATGTAAATCTTTCTTTTTTAAAGCTGATAACTTTCAGTGAGCCATAGATACTAGGTCATGTAATGCAGAAGGATACATGTTGCTTAAATAAACACCTGAAAGATCAAAAATGTTTTAATTATCACCATCCAATATTCCAATATTTTATTAGTGATACAGGCCACCGGCCAAAACACATAACATGTATACAATATATTTATCATAAATTTACACGCGGTTTGGTTGTACAATATAAATGTACAATTAACTATCAATACTATCAATACTATCAATACAGTACTATTACTATTATATAACAGTGCATACTAATCATGAATAAATTCACTTCGTTTAACGAAAGCATAGTAAAGAAACATAGCTATATTCGTCTTCTATAACATTATTACAATTAAAACACAAGCGTCTCTCTCTCTCTCTCTCATATGAGTGAGAGGATGTTCTAAAAGATAACATAGCTATTCTAAACTCCTTAATATTTAACACATTTAAATAATTTTCTACAACAAGCTCAGATTTAAACTACCTATACAAATGTAGCTTTGCATTACCCTCTACTTGTTCGCTCCACTTATAATACAAATTATGCCTTAGTTTCGTCACCCAATTTTCATATACATGACTATCTAAAAGAATCAACATTTCATAGCATTTTTAAACATAGCTCGTGAAAGGCATTTTATTGGCTGCTACATACATAGGGTATCTAACACAATCACCCAGTACTGCTGCATTGCATGAATTTATAGATGCATTCATAAAACGTTTACAAGCATACGTATGAACCCTTTCAATACTTTCCATTTGATCAAATCCCCACAGTTCTGATCCGTAAAGAAATACCGGACTAACTTTTTAGTCAAATAGTTTAAAATAGATTCTGTAAGGTATCGGGGTTAGCTCACTTAATGAAGCTAGCATAGCAACTATTTTGCCTTTATTGCCAGCGTGTTTGCCATCTTGTACATAGATAATCGAAATGTAAAAAACAATCCAACATAATTATAACCGCTTACAGTTTGCCATCATAAAACCACTTCTCTGCTCTTGTTAAGTGTCCACCATTTTTAAAAACAACAATTTTAGTTTTATCAGTATCCACTTTCAGCTTTCATGTATGACAATACTGAAATATAAGTCAAATTTCTTTTGTAGACCATTTACAGTATCTGCTATCAATGCCACATCATCATCAAACAATAGTAATAATATTTCTACAACATCAGGTGTTAACTGCACTCCATGTAACTCGCTATTACACATTTCTTCACTCAGTTCATTAATAAATAATTTAAATAATAATTTAAATAATGATTTAAATAATAATTTAAATAATGAAAATAAAATTGGACTGAGAACACAGCCCTGTCGTAAACCTCTTGGACCATAAAAATATTCAGTACATTTTTCATTGGCTTTCACACATACTTCAACATTTTTATATATGCTTTGTATTGATTGCAACAGTTTTCCTTTTATTCCACCTTTTCTCCTGGATTGTAAACAATTTACTTCTATTTACCCAACCTTTATTATAACTACCGGTATTTTTAACTAGTTAACTAGTTATCAGATCATGTTAAGCTAATTATAAATAATTCCAGGGGCGTCCGTGGCCGAGTGGTTAACGTCTCTGACTTGAAATCACTTGCCCCTCACCGCTGTAGGTTCGATCCCTCAGGGGCCTAGGAATCTTTATGTGAGGAAGCTATCCAGCTGGCTTGCGGAACGTCGGTGGTTCTACCCAGGTGCCCGCCCGTGCACGAAAATTGCCCGGAGGAGCACCTGGGGTCTTCCTCCACCAATGGAAGCTGGAAAGTCGCCATATGACCTTAGCTGTTGGTGCGACTTTAAAATCCAATTCAATCCAATTCAATCCATTGGAATTCTTACCCACTAAAATGTAGGTTTAGCCAATAAAGTGCCTTTAAAGCCGAGATACAGCGGAGAAATAAACAAAAGACAAAAACAGTTTCAAGATGGTGGCTATTTTGAAATTCCAATCTAGCCACCTTAAATGCATCGGGTGAAATGAAAACATTAGTTTTCGCATTCAGAAGATCCCAACATTTCAAAAATGTATGGTTGCTTAATATCTTAAATCTAAAATTTTAAAGAAATTACATAGTGTACCGGATTAAGAACAAACTGCATTGGGTCAGCAGTTTCTGCGGAAATATATTTTAGAGATTGTCCTTTGATCTCTTCATATTTAACGTTGTGCCCCACACCCGTACCCCTCTCCCCCACCCCTACACATACACACATAAATTCAGTGCAGACTCTATTGTTCCTATACCTTTAGGATGTCATATTAGTTAAATGGAGGAAGGACTATAAACCTTAGATCTACACACACACATACACACATAACCTCAGTTGTGTATCTGTCCCGGTTTTTATTATGCTTATATCAACAGCACCAAGGTTAGATTCACATATGAGTACATTTTGTAAATAAACTATTTCGTTGGATTATGTTACGTTGATAACTACTTATCTGTTTTGGTTTTATATAATAAAGAAGACAAATCAATGACAAATCAATGATAAATCAATGACAATCAATATTCGATCTCTTCTGACGTCACTCAATTACCGTTTACATTGACCAGATTGTACGTATACAGGTAAAAAAGAATTGAATAAGGTGCCACAGTAATTAGCAAGAACCTGTTTACACAATTTTCATTGACACTGTAAAATTTTGAAAAACGTTGTTACTTATAGCGTAGATAGTTGTTACCTTTAGCGGCGGTTGTTACCTTTAGCGTAGATAGTTGTTACCTTTACCGGCGGTTGTTACCTTTAGCGTAAATACTTGTTACCTTTAGCGTAGATAGTTGTTACCTTTAGTGCCGGTTGTTACCTTTAGCGTAGACAGTTGTTATCTTTAGCGGCGGTTGTTACCTTTAGCGTAGATAGTAGTTACCTTTAGCAGCGGTTGTTACCTTTAGCGTAGATAGTTGTTACCTTTAGCGGCGGTTTTTACCTTTAGCGTAGATAGTAGTTACCTTTAGCAGCGGTTGTTACCTTTAGTGTAGATAGTTGTTACCTTTAGCGTAGATAGTTGTCACCTTTAGCGGCGGTTGTTACCTTTAGCGTAGATAGTTGTTACCTTTAGCGTAGATAGTTGTTACCTTTAGCGGCGGTTGTTACCTTTAGCGTAGATAGTCTTTAGCGGCGGTTGTTACCTTTAGCGTAGATAGTTGTTACCTTTAGCGGCGGTTGTTACCTTTAGCGTAGATAGCTGTTACCTTTAGCAGCGGTTGTTACCTTTAGCGGCGGTTGTTACCTTTAGCGGCGTAGATAGTTGTTACCTTTAGCGAAATGGTTACCTTTAGCGTTGTTACAAAGACCAACTCTAAATTCAGTTTGAATGTATGCAATTCAATGTTGAGAGGCTCGAACTCTTCCAGTCAACACGTTCGTTTCACCCTTTAAGCTCAAATACATTATTGTTTGGAAGGTTAGATCTTACAACACAAGAAAATGGTTTGATTTTTAATTATGTTCAAAACTTTTAGAGACAGTCATCGATTTACTTAGGTTTGCCATTACATTTTATCTGTCTGATCAACCCGAGCAATGTCATACGCGTTGCATTATTCTTTCTTCCACTTCTACTCTTCCTTTATTTTTTATTTCTATTTTCTTATTATCTTAACATGTTCTACTACATATCATGTTGTAGTTAAGTCAGTTTATTGATACGTGTTAATAGCAATTGCCATTCATTAGATTTGTTAAAACTCCATTGTAGGGAAGGACCGTAACTAATGTGGGTAGCACTTGTGGCCCGACCCGATTGCATTGTACTTGTACATATATGGCAATAAAATATGTTTAAATCAAACCAATTCTCACACTATAAAGTAGAGAATATCGGAGGTTTGTTAACCGTTAGAATCGATTCGTAGTGTTATTTAACTGATTGGAGTTTAGTGTATCTATTACACGAAGAGATTAAAAACTACTGCACAACAATCTCGCCAGGTCAAGAAGTGGAAAATTGTAAAAAAAAAATAATGATAATAATAATAACATACACACTCACAGTGATTACAACACGCAGTTACAATACAACAGATTGCAACAAACTTACAATACACTGAAAACAGAAAGTGTTCTGTGGGTTATTGTGTTACCTATGTCTGAATGTGTACATGCATTGTTGCATGTCTATTATTGATTTGGCCTTGAAGAAAGTTAAAAATAGTATAGATGTAAACATGTTTACCATGTATGCAAATTATTTATGCAAATTCATTTATGATGATGTGGACTGTTCTCATTGGACAGTTTTAGTGGGGACTCGTTTGGAACAGTCTATAAACAGACTCTGGGAACAGCAGTTGAATTGAGTTGAGTTCTGTCCAAAAAATAGTTAATTTTGAATTGGATGCTTTTTAAAAATTTGAGAGAGAATTTACTTATTAGAATTTATTTAGGTGACAACTCAGACATTCATTCACTTGACTACTGAATAATTCATTCTTGTGAATACTCAGAAATGTATTCAAGGTATTACTTAGACATTTATTAAATGGACTACTCAGACATTCATCAATTGACTTCTAAGTCATTCAAGTGACTAATCAGATACGTATTCCAAGGCCATTTAATTGAGCAAATACTCTGACATTTATTTAAGTGACTAGTTGTTATCAAACATTAATTCAAAGGGTTGTCAGGCATTATTTCAAGGAACTATTCAGACATTCATTCAATGGACTACTCAGACTTCGTTAAATTGACTTCTAACTCCATCCATTCAAGTGACTACTCATATACGTATTCCAGGTATTATAATTCATTCATTCAAGTAAATACTCAGACATTCATTTACTGAACGTTATAACACCCCCGGTATCCGTATAATATCAACGCGGGTCGAATAAAGTCATACGCGGGTATGGGAAAGACGCGCCATATAACATTTGTCTTTTTTTTTTAAATATTATATGTTATACAGTTAGTTTTTGCTTTGTTAGATTCCCTGAATATTTTTCTTCACATCCATATCTTATGTTTTTCAATTTAGTAGTGTTTTAAGCAATTTTATCCGTTTTGAACTGGGCGGAACGGAAAAATCCGTGTCAACAATTGACATTTCGTCGAATTTACAATTACACAGTCATTTTGACACAATAAGAAGGACATGCGCATGTAAAACATTCATTATGTTATTCATTTTGTCTTTATTTGATCCCTTAATACTAACTAGGGGGTTTTAATCTGGCCTTTTGTGAGAGAGGGGTCCCACAAAGTGGATGTCTTACGACGGCTAAACATTTGCTCGGATAAGATCAAACAAAGGCTATGGATAAGTATTAAAGCGGGCGTTTATAACAGCAGATATGTACTTTGTTTTCTATTTGATACCACTGTAAGCTTCTAGCTTCTTTGGTACTTACCGATAGTGTTTTCCCTTACTTGATGGCATACTTTCCAAGTAATTTGCCGGTATTTAGAGGGAGTGCGGTTGAAAAACCCGGGACCTGACCCCACCGGGAATAAGTAATATTAATGCTTTAAGATAGAACATCTGTAATAAACGGAATTCGGAATTATATGATAAAATATCGGCATATCCACATATATTCGGTTATATTTTTCAACTAATGTAATTGTGTTAGCGCATCGGAGCTGGCGTGCCGAAGTGAATAGCGCGTTGGACTTGCAACTCGAAGCCCCGGGTTCAAGCCTGGCCGTTGTCACTGACTTTCGTCGATGTGTTCTTGGGCAAGAAACTTTCCCTCAGCCTCGTCCGTCGGACGGTGACGTTAACAAGCGGTTCAGTTTCAGACTATCGTCCGAGCATGTTAAAGAACCATTGAAACAATTGGAAGCTATTCGATAGTAAGAGTAGGGCAGATTCCCTCATTCATATGTATCATTCCCCTCTCTCTGGTGTAGCTCTAAATAACCTATATTGTGTTGATGAGCCGTTATACACCATTCAATTCAATCAATTGTAAGCGCGTCAGAACAATGTTATCTTAATTGGCTCCGAGACTATTCGAGCCAAAGAGCATTCAATAGGCAGTTGTACTCGCGTCCAATACATAATTGTTATTGAAATAAATAAAGTACATGAAAATTGTTAGGAACTGAGTAGGTTAAATATATACTTATTCTAACTAATAAATTGCATGATTTGTTAATTTTCTCCATCTGCGTTTTTTTGTAAACATTTTAAAAGATTATAATAATTGAGATAAGTAAGTTAATATTTATATCTTAGTATGTTCTCTGCTCATAACAGAACTTTTTATCAAACGGAATTATTACAAATCCCCGAGAATGGTACATTTGCGTGCTGCTGTGCTTCGAATGCAATCTCGTGTGTGTGGCGTGGGGAGAGGGGGTGGAGTGGGAGTGGGGGGGGGGGGGGGGGGGGGCTTATGCCAAGTTATGGAATCTATTCACATAGGACACTAAGACGGTTTGTAGGTTGAGAATGCACAGAGATCAAATGGTTTAATTAAACTATCTTTTTTAACTAAACAAATAAGAAAAAAACTGTCGTGCTCTGCTTCTTTTGGTATTATATTTGTGTGGATTTTTGTTCTGTATCCTAGTACACCATGATGTTTCATGGAGAGTCTGTTCTTTGTACTTCAGTACCTCGTTTTCGTGATAAATTACACAGTGTTTAGTTATTTCCGACAAAAGAGCAAATCTTTCAGTGCAGTAGCAAACGAATTTCTCAATATCACTTGCACTGAAAGTATATAATACACTGTATAAAAAACCCTAGTTAGACATGGCTTTGTTGCAAATTTTAGCTTAAATTCCCTGTTCTGATGAAGTTACAACATAAAAGAGCTATATTTCCGAAATGCGTTGATACTTATCCTTCAAAGTTACAACATAACGTTGGTACTTATCTATGGCCGTC
>JAWPHD010021185.1:0-29079 GCA_037043455.1 Cyrtodaria siliqua | reverse complement strand
CTATTTCACTATTCCTTTTTTTTGTCTCTGGCATATGGCATTTTGGCAACATACATAGTAATTATACAGCTATAACATCGGCAGGTGTTTATCAAAATCCCTTTTCTTTTTTTAATACTCACAAAGAGTGAAAGCAAGATAATGTCCTTAAATTGTCAGGGGATCGGCCAGCTACCAAAGCGTACATATCTATTTCATTATTTAAAAGAAAAAGAACTGTAACATTTATTGTCTGCAAGATACACATTTCAGTCCAGGAAAAGAAGAAAAATTTGTACGAACTAGATGGGGAAATGATTGTTATTTTAGTTCTTTTAAATCTAATGCAAGAGGTGTAGCAATCCTGTTTAACAATAACTTTGATTATAAAGGTCATCAATCAAAGGCGGACCCAAATGGAAATTCTTTGCTGTTAGATATGACAATTGATAATAATAGATTAACTTTAGCTTCAATATATGGTCCAAACACAGATGATCCATTGTTTTTTGAAAGTGTAATTAATGCAGTTGAGGAATTAAATAATGAGCACATTATATGGTGCGGTGATTTTAATCTTGTCATTAATCCTGATCTAGACTACTGTAATAACAAAGCCATAAACAATAAAAAAGCTAGAGACAAACTTCTAGAAATTATACAAAATAAGTACCTGATAGACCCATTTAGAGAAACCCATCCCACAATAAAGAGATACTCATGGCGGAGACGCCAGCCATTTAAACAAGCCCGTTTAGATTTTTTTTTAATATCTGAAAACTTTCAAACTTCTATTAAAAGCTGCACTATAGAAAATAGTTACAGATCTGATCATTCACCTGTTCAATTGATTTTATGTTTTAATGAATTTATAAAAGGTAAACCTCTTTGGAAACATAATAATTCATTGCTTAAAGATATGCAATATTTAGAAACTATCAAGGACAAAATTCAAGAAATAAAAAAACAATACTCTCTTCCTATATATGATTTAGAAAATTTAGAAAACATACCTAATAATGAAATTCAATTTAAAATCAATGATCGACTGTTTCTGGAACTGAGAGGAAAATCTATTTCATACTCCAGTTACATAAAAAAGCAAAGAGACGGAAAGGAATCAAAAATTGTTCAAAATATATCACAGCTAGAAAAAGATTTAAATGCAGAAAAAGTAGAGGAATTGGTTTTACTACAGTGTGAGCTAAAAGATATTAGGGAAACTAAAATAATGGGTTCTGTTATAAGATCAAATGCAACAAATATAATCGAGGGAGAAAAACCAACAAAATATTTTCTCACAATTACCTTAGCAAAATCATACCTTCTTTAAAAAAAGGGGATGGAAAAATAATAACAGACCAGCTTGAAATATTAAAAGAAACAGAGGATTTTTATAAAACTTTATATAGTAGTAGAGATAAAAAATTGCAAGATATAGACCTAAATGAACATTTGAAAAATGTTAATATTCCTAATCTGGACCACAAAGAATCAATTAATCTTGAAGGTTTAACATATTTAGAATTGTCTTCCTCATTAAAAAATATGACTAATAACCGCAGCCCCGGCAGTAGTGGATATACATGTAAATTTTACAAGGTATTTTGGAGACAATTAGGACACTTTGTCCTCAGGGCCCTTAATTATAGTTATGAAATAGGAGAGTTATTTATAACACAAAGACAAGGTATTGTTACCCTAATACCTAAAGAAAACAAGGATAGATATTTTTTAAAGAACTATAGACCTATTTCTCTTTTAAATACAGTATATATAATGGCGTCTGCCTCTGTGGGTAATAGAATAAAAACTGTATTATATAAGCTTATTAATAGAGATCAAACAGGTCTTTTTGGCAGGTCGTTTTTTGGGCGAAAATACAAGACTGACATATGACATAATGCATTATTTAGAAGAAAAACATATACCAGGATTACTTCTACTTGTTGATTTTGAAAAAGCCTTTGATTCTTTGTCATGGTCCTTTATACAAAAAGTATTAAAGTTTTTTAATTTTGGTCCATCAATACAAGCATGGATAACTCTGTTTTATAAAAATGCTCAGTTGTCTGTTAATCAAGGAGGCAATTTGTCATCCTTTTTCAGTATTGCACGCGGCTGTAGGCAAGGCGATCCCCTGTCCCCTTATATATTTATTTTATGCGCGGAAATCTTGGCTATAAATATTAGGCATAACAAAAAGATACAAGGGATTAAAATAAACAATAAAGAATACAAGTTAACACAATTTGCCGATGACACAACTTCATTTTTAGATGGGTCTGAAACCTCATTGAATGAAACATTACGTGAGCTGGATTTCTTTTCAAATATTTCTGGATTAAAAGTTAACTTTAAAAAAACGCAGGTGGTTTGGTTAGGCTCAATGAAATATAGCACACATTCAATAAAAACTAAATGGAAACTGACATGGGGAAACTCTAGATTTAAACTGTTAGGAATTATATTCGACACAGATCTTACAAAAATGAATGACTTAAATAACAATGACAAAATAATAGCTTTGAGGAAAAAAATAAGTAGTTGGCAACGTAGATACCTGACTCCCATTAGTAGAATTACAGTTATAAAGTCACTCCTTTTATCTTCACTTAATCATTTGTTTTTATCCTTACCTAATCCAAAAGATAATGTTATCAATGAAATAAACACATTGTGTTTTAACTTCCTATGGCAAGGTAAATCAAGAATTAAAAACACTGTATTACGTAAAGATTATGAAGAAGGTGGATTGAGAATGACAAATCTCTCTGCATTTATATCAGCCTTAAAAGCAACATGGATTAGAAGATTACTGTTCGAGGAAAACAAATATGTAAATATCCTAAAATCATATTTAGATATAAACAAATTATCTTGGTGTGGAGAAATAATAAATAATATGTCAAACCCCTTTTGGAAAGATGTTTTAAAGTCACGCATACTAATACTATCCAGGCCCAAGCCAGTAAACACAGATCTATACTTATCAAGCCCAATATTTTATAACGAAAATGTCAGGGTAGGGTCAAAAAGCTATTTTATAAAATCCTGGTTGATAAAGGAATGTATACTATAAATGACATTACAAAAATTTATGGGAATTTGTACACACAGGAAGAACTAAAACATGCATTTGATGTAAACATTAATTTTCTACAGTACCACAGTTTAGTAACTGCTGTCAAAAAAATGAAAAAAGATAACAACATAGAAGCTACAAGGAAGCTTGAAAACCCCATCATACCAAATCCTATTAAAATATACATAAAAAATGAGAAGGGAATAAAAGATATGTTTCTTCTACTAAACCAAAATCTTGAAATCCCTACTGCAAAACGTTCATGAAATAAACGGTACCAAATCAGCAACTCAGTTTGGAAACAGATTTTTACTTGGCTTTTTTCAATAACCAAAGATACTACATTGCAATGGTTCCAGACACGCATCAACCATAACATCTTAGCAACAAATAGTTTTCTACATAAGATAAAAAATACTTGACAATCCAATAAGTTCTTTCTGTTCAAAGGCATCCGAAACAATTATACATATTTTATGGGAATGTGAGAAAACAACAAATATATTAAGTAAACTTAAAGATTGGCTGCTCACAAAAGATTTTGAAATTATTCTTGAAGAAAAATCATTTATCTTTGGAACATATGACAAAAATGTAAGCAACTTAATCCAGCTCATCCTTTTAGAGACAAAATACTACTTATATTACTGCAGATGCTCAAAAAACATACCCACAATTACAACACTGAAGCACAGAATCCAACTTTTGTATAAAACAAGCAAAGAAATATCCCCCCGCCGCTTTATCAACGATAAAACAAACACATTTAGTAGTTTACAAATGCATATACAACGTTATTTTATTTACTTTTTATTCTTATTATTATATTAGTCATCTAAATTAAATGTGCATATACGATAAGACCAAAACATCCTGGATGAATGATGTAAAAGAAATCGATGTGTCCATCGACACACACATTCAATAACACTTGATGCGTATTAACAATTGGTTTCGAGATAGCATTTAAATACCGTGATTTCCAATTGTAAAAATGTACAGCTAACTTAGAAAGAATTATGTTAGGCTATGACCCAACCATTGACATCCACACTTTCCTTTAATACAACATTGTAATATTGTCGACTTGTGTTCGATACAGAAATGACAAAATAATAGCTGGAATCAACTTTCATTTAAAAGCAATTGCACATACAGTGGCATACTTCTGTAAGGCTATGACAGAATAATCGAAATAAACACTTTCGTTTCGAAACTGTGTTATTATATACACTTAAATACCTGTCGGATATTATTTAAACATAATGTTACACATACGTATAATTTGATATGTCTAAATAAGTTCACAGCCTTGGCAAACCTGCACGACTCCAAATTCCAATCAATAACCAGAGTTGTCGTTCCTTTTGCATTGTCCGATTGAGAATTCCTAATCTGTCAACATCGTAGCACAATACGGCCATTGCGAACATAAGCAGGGTATACCGACATGTAACAAGCATTCAGCATTTATATTTGATGCATATTATCAACAAGTAGTTTGGAGATAACAATTAAATACCGATTTTCAGAACACAAAAACAGATCGATACTTACAAAAATAGCGGTCACTGCAAAGAGAGGTTATGCGTTAGAATTACACGTTCATAATAATCGCTGATTTCCACCCCCTGAAATAATTAGTATTTGTTCCCTAGTAGAACAAATCCCATTGTTGAAAACAATTACAACATATTTTTAAATTCATGGGAAAAGTTTCACGAACTGTTAAGTTCGGAAAAATAAGACCCAGATGTGTATTTGTTATTTTTGAACAATAGAACGCCAGATACTAATGCCAGAGACATATCCTCCCCCCACCCCGAGACATATCCCCCCCCCACACACACACACACACACCCCACCACCACCACCATCATGCTCCCCAACCAATAAAGTTAAGTCATATAATTTTTAATCATAATATGAACTAAGGTAAAACCTTGAGGCGAGCACAGAAAATGTGAAAGTAAATTTTAAACAGATAAAACTCAATGAAAGAACAATACAAATAACTTGTCAAACAATAATGAGGTCCTCTCAGGGGTTTTGGGGGCAATGGCCATTTATATTTGGTGAACAAGGGAACAATGGCTGTTATTTTCAGGGGAAAAGAGAACATTGACACATATTTTTAGGGAACAATGGAACATGACTTTACAGGAAATAAAATTTTAACATTTAGTTTTAATATTTAAAAAAAAATCACAAAAAGTTAACATTTCAAACAATATCTTTGTGATGACAGTGTTGCAGCTATAATTACTGTAGGACAGAATGAATTTTGGGGAACATTAGCAAATCTTTTAAACATTAAAAGTACTTTTAGAGAATAGGGGAACATTGGACAAATAATGTTGGGGAACAAAGCAAAATAGATGTTGGGAACAAGGGAACACTGACTCATATTTTCAGGGAAAAAGGAAGATGTACCCCTTCCATCCTAATGTGGGCCTCAATAATAATAAGAATGAATAAATCATTAAATGCAATGTACAGTTTGAAAGGGGCAATTTGCATTTATCATATTGTTCTTACTGATGGGACACTGATTAAAGCAGGCAAAACATATGTTCAAAACGCTTTTTGATTATGATAATAATGAATTCAAGTATATATACTCAGTCACAAAAGAAAATTTACACTTTGAACTTTTTAGTTTACACCCCTATCCTTTTTATCAAGCAATTTAACCTATTGAAAAAAAATGACATGATATTGGCAATAGAATGACAACAACTTTGGTACCAAACATGACGTATATTAATTTTGGAATTTTTATACATTTTATTCTAAAAAAAAATCATTGCACACTTTGTTTCACAATTGAGCTGTATACACTTTCTTTTGCAACTCAGTGAGTATAATTAGATTAAAACGTTTTATACTAGCTTGAAAGAAACAAAACTGCCAAATTTAGCATTTACCTCACTGCTTCAAGTATACACTGTCGTGATATAACTAAACTGAAAGATTGTGCACTTTATACATACACATACATTGTTCCAATTGCTTTTTTACATTTTTTTTATTTTGCCAGAAATGTTGATATTTTCTATGTTATTATTTATTACTAAATATATGCAAACTGTGACCTGTGTATTTAGCCGATAACACTAAATATGATTCACAAATAGATAAGAGATGGGGATAATTGTGTTAATTTTAACACCACAGTCCATCTGTCCTGATCTTACCTTGAATAAGAACCGTCTGTACAAGATGGCAAGTTGCATTCACTTCAGTGTATGGGTTTGAAGAAATCCAATCTGTGTGTGACCCAATGGGCTACTCGTAAAAGATGCTAGTGTCACCATCCAATGCTGGTTGTAAATGCCTGACAGAATAATGCAACTATCAGTCACAGACAACCATTTAAATATAAACAAAGGATAAATGACTCTTTTCTTGAAGATGTTCAGTGTGACTCAGCCCTTCTGAAGTGTAAATCTCATTTTTGCTTTTCACTGAAAAAGCAGTTCCAGTACATCCTGGTGTTTCATCTCTGTTCTGGTCTGTTGTGTTCCGGTGAATCGTACCACTGGTCCATAATTATGTCATAAAACAAATACAAACAAATCCGGTTTTAAAATTCTATAATGAGGTCATTTTTACCATACCGCAGATATGAAGTACAAATCACTATCTGAGTCAATTAAATGAGAACCAGACCATTCGCCATACATGTATTTTAAGCGATAGGACGTCCACCTGTATCGGCACAATAGAATCTGCACTTATGATTGTGTTTAGTGTAATGTATCTATGATATCTACAGTCTATAGTGCTGCCACACTGGAATACCACACCTTAGTACACACAGGGGTGTGTGTGTTGTGTGGGTTGGTCGGTGTGTGTGGGGGGAGCTATTTTTAAATGAACAAATGAAGGGGGTTAGGACCCAGCCAGCAATCCTATATCTAGCCATCATCGGACCGATATCTTTTTTATATCGGACCAGTATCACAAATGATATCGGCCCGATATCGGCGTGCCCATCGCTTCAAGTCGGACCGATATCTTGTCGGCTACACATCGGTCCAATATCGGTTAGATATCATTTTAGTTTACTATCCATCACCGGTTAGACATCGTTTTAGTTTACTATCCATCATCGGTACAATATCGGTTAGTTATCTATCCAATATGTATCCGATATAGTTTCGACCCGAAGTGGGCCCATTATGACAGATAGACATCAAATTCGTTCTATCGTCACCATCCAGCTAGTACAGTATGTAGCTAGAGCATCGGATTACCAATCCAAAATACACGTATATGTTTCGCAACATACAAGGTTATCGGGCGTTTAACTCCGTCCGATTTTTTTTTATCAAATCAATTTAATGAATACTGACTACCTTATATACATCTTTTTGTTGGTGCTTATCTGAATTAGCTCGATCGGAAAAATATTCATTAGCAATAAATAAAACTCTTGTGAATGTAGGTAGCATCATTTTTCAATGTAAAAAGTGACATTTGCGAGGAATATCTGTTCACATTAACAATAAATAAACGATATTCAAAATGACACGTCATTATCTCCCTTTATGGATTTATGGCGCATTATATCGGACTGACAGCGGCCCGATATATGGTATCAACTGATACAAACTATGTTGGCCTGAGATATAATAATAGACAGATTAATGCATTGAACAATCAATTTAGCATGCCATGCAAACAAAAAATTCAAAAATTGGAAAATATTGAATTAATCGTCTCTACATCGGCCTGACGTCGTTATATCCAACATTTAGCCGACATCTGACCGCTATCTTTTTAGCAAATCACAAAAAGAACACACAAATTAACCCAGTCAGCAAGCCTATATCGGACCGATGTTGGACCGATTATGTTTCCTATATGTAGATAACGGATAGACATCGGGCCTTGCCACTCTGTTACTGTTAACGATATCGGATAGATATCAGTAAATCTGATATCAGTAACAGAGCGGCAGTCTGCATAACGGCTCGATGTCAATGACAGATAACGGATAGACATTTGATGACGTCATGGTATATTTGATGACGTCTGGGTGTTGCTGAAATGGAAAAAATGGCAAAAAAATGGAAAAAAGGTAAAATTAAACAATTGTAAACGATCAACACGATAAATAGAATATCATGTTAGTGCCTGATCTCATCTAGTTTATCAGGTTCGGCACGAAAAAAATGAAACCCTCGGCACAGCCTCTGGCCTCATTATTTTCTCAGCCTCACCTGATAAACTGGATGAGATCAGGCACTAACATGATATTCTCTATATCTATCTGATATGGCCATGCTGGCTGGGGAGTGGTGGGTTGGCTTGTAGTCTAGACTTTTCAGGAGAGGGGGCTCTGTCTGAGGAAACCTTTCCTCCTTTTTTTTCAGGGTTGGGATGGTTGGGGTGGGGATATTTTGTAGATTTTTCTAGGGTTATCTATCAATCTATCTATCTTCGAATAAGTCAAACCCCTGCTGGGGACCTAGACTTGACATGCGTCAACTGACAAGACGTGAGTTGAAATAAAGCTAAGAATACAATTAGAAATAGTATACAGTGTTAAAAGAAGATAGGGCATGCTTTCTAGGGAGACATGTGATTGACATGGCTAACAGCCAGCCCAAATGCACTGGGGGGGGAGGGGGTGGGGGGTAATACGCTTTGAGGTAGGGTATTCAAATGTACTAGGTGGGGGGGGGGGGGGGCAGGGTTACTACGCTTTGAGGTAGGGTATTTCAATGTACTATGGTTCTGGGGAAGAATAGTCTGGGGTAAGTTAGTCTGAAGAAACGCTTTCCGTTCACGGCGAGGATGTTTTGTCAATAAATAATTTTGTCAATGTCATTTAAACTTGCTCAACATCAACTCACAAAAGTGTTAGTACAAAGTGAAAGCAATCCGAGTCTTCCAGAAATTGCCTGAGTTGTCACTAGGCCCCTAGTCGTCTGCAAATAATATCAATATTTACTTATGGAACGTCACCGATTTTAGCGCGCGCCCCTAATTTGCATAATGTGGAAAGTTTCCGGCCAAGACAATTTAACCTTCATACCGAGTGAATACAAATAAAAAACCATACTAAATGAATAACTCACATATGCTGCTAGTGTTGTTTAATCATTGTGCGTTCTGCAATTGTTGACATGTTCAGTATATTCCTGCATTTGTTGTCATTTTGAAATTTCCCACGGAAACTACATATTTTCTAGAAAGCCTTAGTTTCGCATTTGAACTCTTTAAATATTCTGCTGCACATTTTCTATAGCACTTTGTGAAGGAGTCGGAGAGACTTTCAAATTATTTTTGAAACTCTACTCTAACCAGTCATAACGGAAACGTTTCACAGAAAACTGTTTTAAAGAAAACAAATCCGAATTTAGAAACTAAATCTCCTATAGTGGGAGCCGGTGTCTGCGTTAGAAATGCTTAAAGCGTGACAACGACGATTTACCATCAAAATCGAGACACATAGATTAGCAATTATCTTCTTTTTTTTTCTTTTTTTTTTCTTTTTTTTTCTCCCGTTACCGTAAAGTTCGCTTGCGCTCGAAGTGCCTTCGGCACTTCTCGCTAGCTGTGCTCGCTATTATAATTAATATATTCACTTTTTTGCATTCATGTGTGAATGTAAATGTGTTAACAAAACCATAAAAACTCACTTATAACCAAATAAAAATACTCAACAGAAATTTTCTATTGAAACATTAATTTTTGTCATTAAGTTCTATAAAATAGTGATAATGTATAGTAAACTAGTGAGCGAATGATTGAGAGATCTGAGTGAGTATTATTGATTTAGGATTTTGTTATACATATTTTTGTAAAAAATTGTAAAAAAATTAATGTAAATGTTGTAAGGTGTACAAGGGGATGGTCCTCCTCGACCCCTCGTACATCATTGGACGGGGAGAATAAATGGGTCTCCATATTCCATATTTATGGAGACCGAAAAAAAACAAAAAAAAACAATTCCTTGTTTTACAGTGCGGACCTACGATGCCATTGCGTTCGGACGCTGTGGTTTCTATAGGACCCTATATCTCATTTTTACTGCAAAATACAATTACAAAAATAAAAACATTGAATGATTATTATTTATTTGTTTCAGATACGTTTGGTATGGACGTTCGGGGAAGCTTTGTGGTAATACTGGGTTGTGCTTATCTTCTTGATGCAGGTAATAGTTTGCTTTCAAATTGTATCACACACCATGGCTTGTAGGAATGTAATAAGGCATGCCTTATTTATCGTAATACACTAATATATTATGGAATGAGGACCAAATCTGTGTTTGAGTACAGTTAGATATTTAGTTTCATTTGTTTGCATGATATATCTTCCAACACCTTAAATAGTTATCATTATTTGGAATCTTACTTTATAAAATATATGTATGTAACGTTTAATTTGGTTTAAGGTAGCTGACGTCATGTAAACGACAAATAAAAACGATGTCATAATTTCTCTTACAAATTGCCGCCTTATACAAGGTAAATTGGCAACATTAAAGTGAAACTATCACGTCGTTCGTGTGTTATGTGATAAATATAGTGTTACATCCGTGACTATGTATTATTGACGTTAATAAACTCGTTGGATAATTAGGCAGAGTCTCGTATAATATCTTGTTATCCAATGGGGGTTTATTAAAATCAATAACACATTCACTCAAGAACTGTAAGATTCTCTATACAGCAGTCTAAAACACGCACTATATCGATGTTTGCCCTGATCCCTTCCATACAGTATTTCCTTTTCGACTTTTATATATACCTGTTCATCAATTGTCAGTTGCAGAAAGAGAAAAGTTTCAGTAATCAATACCACATTTATCAACAGAGGTTATGACCCTAGCATTGTGCAACGCGTGTGTTTAGTGGTTGAACCATATACATATTGCCACAACGGTTTCCTTTTTTAATTGTGCGATGACCTGACGTATTGTGAAGGCTATGATGACGTCTGCCTAGATCCTGATAAAAGAATGTAACTGTTAATGTTTGTCTTAAATATTGTATTGCTTCTGCCAAGCCATTGAATACTTTCTTTGTGGCTTTCTATGCATTTTAATGTATATTCATATAAACATCATCAACTTTGTGTTTTACTTATGATGCCTAGTATTGCTGCCTAGTGTGTTAGAGGATATCTCTTGGGGGATATCTTTATTGACACTGTCCTGTTTAATTGAGATATTTGGTTCATCCCAGAACCTGGTCTAAACATACAGCAGTCGGTATGCCAATGACCATTCCAAGGACGTACTCCTGTTATCAATCATTTTATGTGGATTTATAAATTAGTCTCTATTTTGATGTTAAGCATGTAGCGTGTAACTGTAATTATAAAGCATTAAGATGATGCATGACTAAATATTTTTCACACCCAAATGTTCTGAAAAATCAAAACACACACATGCTCATACCCGAAACGTCGAGCGGAAGTAAGCCCTACATCGCGGCACTTTATTCTACGTCTCTTATATACTTCGTCGAAAAAAACGAAAACAACAGACAATGTGTCAAGGGGACAATAATGATCCCGCTCTAAAAATGTAAGTCATTGAAGAAACTTTTATTTTGGATTGCACGTATGTAAATGGATCTAAATGTGTATGAAGTTTTGATACCGTATGTTGTTATTGTGTGAGAAAAAAGTATGTCAAAACAGATGAAGGTCATTCAAATTAACCTACTCTTGGTTTAAAGATGTTACTGTCATGAAGATGAAAGTCTGTATGATTTAACTACTATAAAGTTTGATAGTTTTATTGCAGCTGATCTTCTGCGACATTTATAAGGTGACGTGCTTTACAAACTTCGTAAGATCCTCGTTCATGATCAATTTCGTAATATTTATAATCTTAAGTTTATTAAACTTGTTAGACATTTTAACGCATTTGTCACTGATCGTTATGATGCTGTTCCCCTGTTGTTAACCCTTCTATATGCGTGCTGTCGCATATTTAGCTTCTTTGTATCGTTGTAATCGGTGTGTTGATGGTTCAACGTAACTCTGTCGTATCTTCTTCTGTATTTATATGTAGTTACAACAGTATTGGTGTGTTTTGAATACGCGTTTTGGATGACTGAGTTCAGGGAATGCTATATTTCCCATTTACTGTTTTTATACCCACGCTTTGGAAAAAACGTATATTGAAATGGCCTCTGTTTGTTCTCCTGTCCTGTCCGTCCGTCCGTTACCATATCCCCTCCTAAACCGCTGAACAGAATTCAACCAAACTTAGGGTATGATTTCACCATATGATGACGGCGTGCAAGAGCAACATTATTTTTGGCTCCGCACCCAGATGTCCTCACCGGGGTGTGTGTGTTGGGTGGTGGGTGGGGGGTTTGAAGGGGGCGGCATGGAGTCAAAAGGTCAAATACACTAAAATTCAATTAGTTAATTTACACAGTCATTTTTCCATATTTTTGCACATAACTTGGTATATGTTATCGTCTATAAAAGATAAACATATAAAACGATTTTATTATTTCGAACTCGGACATCTGCCCGGGGGCCCAGAGTGGGTGGGTAGGCGGAGGGAGATTTTTTTTCTTCTTTTTCTGTATTTTTGGTAATTATGTCTCAAATGACCCGTTATGATGGGATGACACTGTATACATTTGTTTCCTCCTACGTAATCGCTGGGGCCTAGGCGAAGGGGCATTAAATACACTAATAATTCAATTACAGTGTCATATTTCCGTACTTTTGAGCATTGATTGGTATAATAGTCGTCTGTGAAAGAGGTACACAGCATGTCAAATGATTCATTATTTAAAACTCGTATGTCTTTCCTGGGGTTGGAGTTGGAGAGGTTGGGTGGTGGGGTGAGGGTAATAGGGGTCACTTTTTTTTTTAATTTAATTTAATCTCAAACGAACATTTTGATGAAGGGATTAAAGTGTATAATAATATATTTTCTCCTGTATGTGTGTGTGTGTTGTGATGGTGGTGGTTTTGGGTTAGGCTGGGGTTGTAAGGGGCATATCAACCATTTCATTGTTTCCACCTTAGAGGCGTGCCGATGTAGGGAAAGTGGGACTGTGTGCGTGAAGGGGGGCGGGGAAGGGTAGTGCGGGGTAGAGAGGTAAATTCGGTCAAATATCTATTTTTCTTTCTCAATAAAATGTAATGATTTTGGAAATATCAGTATAATTTGCTGCAGGGTCACCACTGGACTCTGGTATAGCGGGCAAAAGTCAAAAACACAAATACCCTATATATTTTGTATTCATTCACATGCAGTGTCATACATGTATACAGAAAAGCATAAATAGTACTATTTCTGATATGACTATCAAAGAACGATCAAAACAATTACATGTAAAATGGATACAGGGTTAAAGGGAATTGACCTGTGTGAAGAAAACGAGGGTATTTGCGCCGTCGATTTCTTCTATTATTCACTTTTACTTAACCTTATATTCTATTGCAGGTGTATTATGTACGGACCCTGTTATCTTACCTTTAAACACTAGAGTAGCAGTGGGGCAAAATTTGACATTTACTTGTACATACTCCGGAACAGAAGACGTAAGCGCGTACGGTTGGAACAAGAACGATGTTGCCGTGGGCCTTGTATTCGATTCTTGTTCACCTTTTGGCAATTTAAATACAGCTCTGTATGAGTATGCTTGTATAACTAACAAACAATTCACATGGACCATCAAACAAGTGTCTCGGGCAGATAATGGAACCGAATGGCAGTGCAGAGTGCTTATTAATAGCGTGTACAGCAACCTAAGCTTACCTTCAACAGTGGATGTCAAAGGTAACAACAGCTATACTGACTGAATATCTGCAGAGCTTATCTCGTGACGCTCTGTTTGAAACAGTAGTTTTGTTTGTACTATATCCTACAAAGTACTGACTGATACATGTTCATGATATTCTCTAGGGGCATTCTTTATCTAGGCTATAGACAACTTTAAGATACACTCAGCATCCAATATATACTATTACAACAGTATATTTACAATTTAATAAGTATGATATAACAACTCCTAAATAATACTCACAGGCAACGACATACTTTCTGATGTGTTACATTGTCGTGTAGTTTTACACTGAATATGCTGACAGGTTTATCATATGCTTGATTATTTAAAGTTTGTGTTGGTTCTATGTTCGTCGAGCTGGATGCGCTATTTTTAAATGGTACTAGTATAACGTATTAATATGAATGTGACATGACAGAAGTAGTTTCCGTTCAACGAACTCAACATGTTTGTATATAAACCAGAAATAGATGCGTCAAATATCGCATTGATATGCTACTTTCTTGATTGCTACCTGTTCGATTTTTGTATTTATTTTGTAGCCAGCCTTCGTATAGATAACATCAATAAATACTACTTTCGAACACATATGTCATACACAAGTTTCCCAGAGTTGGAGTTGAACCAGAGACCTTAAGGACTTATTTGCCTTTGGACTCCTCTGCTGTCAGTCACTACGCTTCACTTTTCTCTTGTGCGATGACCGGAGCTGATTTATTGTTATTAAACCTATTGCTATAGACCGGTTTGATGGTTTAATACTCACCGTGTATTACACCTGTTTTATTTCAGTGCCCATAACGAGTGTTATCATGACACACCCTCCTAATGTGACCGTAGCCAATGTTATAGAGAGCATGTCATCAGTAGAGTTTATATGTGAAACTTCTGCTGGATACCCGCAAGCTACAATCACTTGGTACCGGGAACCATCTACAGGAAGTGCAGTGGCGATAACTACTGGTACGTCAACGGAAACCAGTACCGATGACGACAATCTCACAGTCGTAACAGAGAGAATGACGTTTATTCCGTCAAGGTCTTTACAAGGATGGACGATTTACTGTACAGCCACCAATGTACAGGGCGACATAAAAACAACCAATAGGAAGCCGACTATTAATGTTCTATGTAAGTTTAATAGATATAGAAACAAGTAGCTTTCATACGACCATTAAGGTTTTATGTATTTATAATCGATATAAACCCAGACAGCTGTCATACGACTCTTAATGTTATACGTATTTATAGTCGATATAGAACCAGGCAGCTACCCTACGACTCTTAATGTTCTATGTACAAGTAGATATAAAAGTCGAACAAGAAATGTAGCATTCAAGGACCACAGTCAACCAAAAATACGCGCAGAAACAAACACTAATTACAAAGATGAATTAAACGCAAGATATGACATCACAAACATAAAAGGGTTGCCAATAGGCTACCGCCTTGGAACGGTCAGTGGCAAAACAAATGTCGCTGGGGTTTAAACCAGGTTCTATGGTGCTCCGAACCTCAATGTCTACAAGAGAGTATAATTTAAACGTTAAAAAAAAAAAGTCTTTAAAAACTTTTTTTCTTAGGTTATTGTTTACAATTTGAACTAGTGTATATATCGCCAGTATTGTTTACTATTTAATAGGATATTCGTGAACATTTGCATAACCTTCTATCACAAATATCAAAATACGACAGAGAAGACAGTTTAAAACAAAGCATGTTTTACTGTGGAGATTAATCAAGATATATATTTCAAGATGTATTTTGTCACACTCGTGTTTTCCTCGGTTATACTTCGTATTTCGTCAAAATGTCAATAATCACAACGTTTTCCCTATCCACAATTCGTGTTTGATATGTATGTATTCCTAAATGTTATTCAGATCATATTATCTGCATCAGCAACTCATATCACAATCTCTACAGATGCTCCAATAGTACTGGTGCTGTCAGACGTTAGTAGTATAGAGACCATGACTTTGTCTAAGTCATGCGTCGTTTCACCAGGGAATCCGACGCAGACGACATACATATGGACACGCACCATGGGCGGATTGACACAAACCAATGACACACTTAAAATCAATAGTGTGATGAGAAGCGATGCTGGCACCTATATGTGTAAGGCACAGAACACCATGTCACCTACAGAACAAGACCAACAAATAGGCTCTGATGAAAAGTCATTTGTTCTGACTGTGCTATGTAAGTCTTTCTTTAATTACCAAATACTGTTTTGTTTGTTTCCATTATCTATTTAGACACGTGCACACATCTGCCTAGTATTACTGGGTGGTGGTGGCGGCGGCGGCAGCCTTGGAACGGTAAACCGGGTTATATACCGATTGTTGTTTGTTTTAATGCGTGTTTTTGGTTGACTGTGCTCTGTGAAAGCTACATTTATGCGTTTATCATGGAAACAATTTGTGAACATATGTTAACCTTTGGGACAAAGAGACGTGTATGTGGCGCCGTATTACTTTTTAATACCATTTGGTGATATCACCTATTCGAATCGGTGATATCACTGATTCGAATAGGTGAGATCACCGATTCATTCTGAATGCGTGAGATGCTATTCAAATCAGTGATATCAACGATTCGAATCACTTGTTCAAAACGAATGAGTGATATCACCCATTCTATAGGTGATATCACCCTTTCGTTTTGAATCAGTCATATCAACTATTCGAATTAGTGATATTACTCATTCGAATAGGTGATATCACCCACTCACTTTTTCGTTTTGAATCAGTGATATCACCTTTTCGAATGAGTTATATCACTGATTCGAATATGTGATATCACTGATTCGAATAGGTGATATCACTTCTTTAATTTTGAATCATTAATATCGCCTATTCGAATGAGTGAATTGTATTAAAAACCAAAACGGCGCTTCATACATGTGTACTAACATAAAATACAATTTTGATTTAAACAAAGAAAACAGCGGACTAAAAGCAATCGAACATGAAAAATGTTTAAAGAAAAACATGTTTAGTTTCTATATACGTGTAAGAAATGTATTATTTATATTTGGACACGTGTTGATGTGAACAACATATAATATGACCTTGACATTGAAAACCCGGTTGTATTCATTGTCAAGATGTTTATTAAAAAGTAGTGTTGATACATAATAATAATAATAATAATAATAATAATAATAATAATGATAATAATAATAATAATGTCCATCTCAGTTGCAAGATACCTAGGGTAAAATCATGTTATCAAAGTTATGTTTGTATTTTATTTCTATATTAGGCTTATTCGTTTAAATCTTATTATTATTTGTTTATGCTTGCTTTTGTTTATTAGAAGCTATTGAGATTGCATATGGACATCTTGTATGAAGTCGTCACATGATTAGAATATACTTCCCACAATAATCATCACCTACATAAATATTTAATATTGACTTATTTCCAGATCCACCACCGATACCATCAGTCAACATGAACAACACTCCTGTTGCAAATACAGTCAAGGTCATCCAAGGCAGCGACATAACCCTGAACTGTTCTAGCTCCAGTAATCCCCCTCCTACATACACATGGAGTCCAGGAGGGACAGGTCCTGTGTTGACTCTGAACAACATACAGACGTCGGCGAATGGGGAATATACGTGTACTGTAAGCAACACAATGACTCCCTCTGTGGGGGAAACAGTGGCCGGAACAAACACGACACAACTGTCTATACACGTTCTGTGTAAGTATTAATTGACACATACCAGCAAATTGTCTTATACAGTGTAAAAAAAGTGAATACTATACACTTTTAATGCTGCCTTGTAAGTTAAAGAATATAACCTGGCGGGGATTTCTTTATTTACACTGTCGCGTTTTCTTGAGCTGGCAATAGGGTAAGAGTGAGGTTTGGTGCACCCTAGAACCTGGTTTAAATCTCTAGCGGTCTCTTTGTCACTGACCATTCCAAGGCATTAGCCCTATTGTCAACCCGTTTGTGTTTGTGATGTCACACGCTTTACCTCCTATTAACATTATCGGTGTTGTTTGTTTTCGTTCGTGTTTTGGTGGACTGTGTTTTGTGAAAGCTACATTTCCTGTTTGACTTTTATACGTACTGTTGTATCTATAATACCTGGTAAGATTAATGTAAAAACACACCAAACACCACAATCTCCAAAACCGTAAAATATCTTCTTCTGAGGAACCACAGATGTTTAGTTCTTTCAAATGTCCACGGGGTACACAATGTCCCCGCCCCCAGACGTCTCATGTTTGTATTCAAAGATAAACAGGGAATACTCTAAATAAATTTCGTGTCAGAAAACTTTTATATTGTTGTATTGTTTTACCAAATTGTAATTCCACTTATTATACAATGTTACATTTGCATGACAAATTGCATTACTATTTGTTTATTTTTACATTAAGTTGTATTTGTATGCCAAATGTAATTTCCCCAGTTCCTTTTACTATATCAGATTGTATTTGCATGCCAAATGTCATTATTCCAGTTCCACCTACTATACCGAGGATCACATACGGCAGCCTCGATGGTCCCACTATCACTAGTAATCCAGTAAATGTAGTGAGAGTTGATGACCTAAGTATCGGTTGTGCATCAAGTGGTGACCCAGAACCAACCTACACATGGAGTGGGCAGACTGGGACCAACCAGATACTGACGGTCAACAATATCCAGGCTGACAGTACATGGACATGTACAGCCACAAATGCAATGGTGCCCACAGTTGGGAGTGGGGATGGTACAAAGTCTGTTACCGGCACTGTGTCATTCAATGTTATGTGTGAGTTATACAGTTGGCAATTTCCTGATTCGCCTATATATGCATATATACTCCTAATTCAACTATATATACATAATTAAAGGTGTCCTCCTGTATTTCCATTATTTGAACTGTTTCAGTAAACTGTACGTACCTCCGTTTGTTTATTATAAACAAAATAATCAAACGTACACATAAATTACAGCAATGTACATGTTGTATAAGGTTTTGGTGTAAACATAAATAAAAGATCGTGCTAAACGTTTTCCATGGGAACTTCTCACTGATAAGGCCGCACCATGCCTTCATGATAGTATTATGTGGCCGCACCACACAAAACATGCCTTCATGATAGTATTATGTGACGCAAGCTGTTGGAAAACCGAGTCTGCTACTTCATTCTCTTGGTTGTGTTTCAGCTTCAAAGAATCATGTTTACCAGTATTTATTTTAAGTGTATGCACATTTTTTAATAATATATGTTATATCTAATTTTACAACAACAACTAAGAACTGACAAAATAGTGATAGTGTATCGCACCAAGTGTAATTATTTTACGTACGGGCCGGGTCATAACAGTTACTTCTTAAAATAGTACTAGTAGTCCCTTACAATCAGTATATACAGGGTAGTTCTAGGACTGGTAGGCGCGGTGTCAATATAATGTGTCTGGTGGCGTTTCATGTCATGTGTCTACGGCGTGGTATTCCAGTATGGCAGCACTATACATTTGAGCATTGAGCTCACTTCTAAAAGTAGACACCGTCATGCTATGACTGATTAAGATTATTAAAATCGACGTTAAACCCCACACATACTTACAGCCATAATTTATTTGTCTAATTAATATTGTCATTTGTATGAGGGATCTTCATGGAAATAACCTTTGAGATGAATCGAAAATATGACAAGGTCGTTGTTTATCATTATTCATATTTTCGTATTACATGATTGCATCTATTTTATCTTATTAAAAGAAATAATAATGATCTAACAGCAACACTAGATCAAATAGTTACCTATGAGTATTTTTAAGAAAGATGTAAACAAGTTATTGTGTAATCCAAGGTCATTCAGTTATGATTAGTAACATGTGAAAGTTTCTGGGTGAGTAAATAAAATGTTTTCACATCAAATGATTGTCAAGGTTATTCAAAAATAACTTGTTTATCCTATTGGAATATTCTAAATGTTTTATGACGTTCTATGACAGTATTAATCCAACATTTTGGGATTGTTATTTGTTCTGCATTCAGTATTTAGAGTTGAGTATCTGGTTCAGTATTTGGACTAAGCACTTACTTCAAATTCAGTATAAAGTGAAAATATTGCATAGAAGTGGCATTGGATTATGTGGACTATTGTGAATAAATAAATCAGGAAAACCATGAAGTGAAATTGAATTAAAGGGACACTTGACAATTTAGATTACTTGCCAATATTGTTTTTGACTTTATTCATATATCGCATTTTAAAGAAATACTGGATCCATTCTATTCATTTTCTGTAAATGAATATTTTTCATTGTAGTACTTAAAAAAATGGATGTTGATTATATTTTCAAAATAGCTGTTGCTGGTGTTACCCGTAACACAATATCGAAATTTGGAAACAATTTTCTGTTTAACAGATAACAACCTCAGCATGGCTAAGAAATGTATAATCTTCTTTGTAATGGCACTAATTGTCATGGAATAACATGGTTTACATGACGTCGATTTTTTGAGATTACTATAGACAAGTTATGTTAAAATAGAATAAAATATAACAATATGCGAACAATTATCATGGATTGGAAATAATTTAATTATAAATATTTTTAAACAAATTGTTATCGTTATAATGATGTATTTCCAAATCAACAGACATATAGCATTATCAAAGTATGCCCTATTGCAGACGGTCCTTCGGTACCAAGTTTAGTGTACAATGGTCCTATCAGTGTGCCTTCAACCGTTAAAGTTGCAGCAGGAAGGGAATTTCCAACTATAACATGTAGTGGATCTGTCAGCAACCCTGCACCATCATCCTACAGTTGGACCGGAAGTGTCACTTCTTCAAACGGAAGTGTGAGCTTAGTCAGTGTCAGTAAACAACAGGCGGGCGAATATACGTGTAATGTACAGAATACCATGATCAGATCGTATGGCAATACAACACCAGTGACTGGGAGAAGCAGCAGCTCATATACTGTGGATGTTTTATGTAAATATGTTAGATCACAGTGATATATAGGAAAATATTTTTAAAATCTTCTCAGAAAATACGAAAGCTAGAGATCTAAAACTTTGCATGTACAAAAATCTAAGATTTCTTCACCAAGTTCTATCAATGGTGACCCTTATGTTAAATTTGGTCCCGCCCCAGGGTCACATGTTAACAAAGACGTATACAGGGGAAAACAATAATCGTCTTCTCCGAAACTACAAAGTATATAGCATATAGCTCTCATATATCACATGCAGCATAATATCACGGTCCTCAATGTTTTAAATTTATATATTATTAGATCCTGCGGTAACAGTGTGCCTGTCGTAGGGGTTATATGTTTTACATAGACTTTTATATGGAAAATATTAAAGTCTGATTTTGACCCACAGCACATAGAGAGAGCTCATACAATGCATGTAGCATATGGTCGTTTACCGAGACTGGGTTCATATTTGGTCACGCCCCAGTGGTCAAAGTTTAACATAGAGATATATAGACAATCTTAAAAACGTCTGCAAGACATCTTGAGGTCTAATATTTTGTATACTGGGTTTTGGTCCTTTGACAAGTTTATTTGACTGGTGAGCTTGGGTTTTCTTTGACCATGGCACACATGACCTTATAAAGCAAAATAATTGAAAAATCGTTTAACTTACCAGACCTTATTTTTACCTAACCCCTTCTGTTACTGTTGCGAGTCTCTACAATGGACGTAAAGGTGAGCGATTCAGCGTCATCTGACCCTTTTGTTTTGAAAAACGATACCGTCTTGTTACAGATGCCCCGGTAGTGCAGCCGATATCATCTGTAAATATTTTGGAGTTCTCAAGACTGTACAAACCTTGTCAGGTCATTTCCGGAAATCCTAGTCTGACAACATACAGATGGACTCGTAGCAAGGGCGGTCTGACACAAACAACTGCCACACTAACTATCAATAGTGTAACTAGACGCGATACTGATACATATACTTGTCGGGCACAGAACACTTTGTCGCCCACAACTGGTGTATCGGAGACAGGGGCAGATGAACAATCATTTATTCTTGATGTACTATGTAAGTATAGGTTTTTATTTTATTCTTCGCAGTAAAATAGTGGATTTTAGCAATGAAAAAAGTGGTATTGCATACGTTTATTTTTTCACTGCCGTTACTTGTTACTTGTTGTTCAATATCAAAAACCTTTTTTTTTATTTGTTTAAAAATTAACGGTTTAATATATATCATTCGACTGTAAATTGTCGCACTAAAAAATTAGCTATAGTTTTTAAAACTGGTAAAGAAAGTTGCTATACAAGTATATCATTGGATTGGAAATTACTTAACTAAAAAAAATGAGTCGTAGATTATTGAAATCGGTTAAGCAGTTTAGAAGTTATGGGGAATTATAAACATACTAAGCCAATATGACGTCGTCAATTTTTTTTCTGCATACTGAAGTACACTTTGATTATAAAGCATCATTAGAAATTGTTGTTTTGTCGTGAATAACAGATTTGAATAGCAGATTTCATTTCATCTCGAAGTGATCAAACTTCAATATTTTCACGAATGCGAATAAGTTTTCACACTTCTTGATGAAATAAAAACTGTTATTCACTACAAAACAACAAATATCCTCTATGTATTTTAGGATATACTGAATAAAAAAGAAATGTGCACATCTATTTTGGAAAAATTCAAGAAGTTGTAATTACAAATTTAGCAAAACAATGTTTTCTTTGTTTCTGTGTGTCTTTGCGGTTGATCGTCCTTGAATGCTGCTTTTCCTGTTCCATTTTTATATCTATATTTACACACCAACGTTAAAATTTGTCGGCGACTAGGAATATCACAAGTTTTATTCTTTGAAGAAGTGATCTATAAACTTCAGAAATTAAAGTGGTCTGACGAGTTAACCGACCTCTTTACAAAATGAATCAGGAAATTTGTCAGGAAAAGATACGACCCTTTAGTATTACAACGCACTGCATGCTTGGTGATTGACCGCTCTACAGTCAGTCACTACACTTCACTTTTATCTTGTGAGAGGACCGGTCAAACTCGCGGGAATCCATGATTGCACTCTGTGGAACCCTGAAAGTGGAGGTCGGTGCATGAACTTTCGTCCCTCGGGTTTTCTGGTCGCACTCTAGATTGGTTTCCTCTTTGGCTGCAACTGCTCTGTTGTTCAATACAATTCTGGATACATCCTTGGTCGTACCCTAGATTGGTTTCCTCTTTGGCTGCAACTGCTGTGTTGTTTAATACAATTCTGGATACATCCTGAGATGTTTCTAATTATATATGTTTGTATAGTTTTACAATAACATATATGTGTATCGTTTCCTAATTTCTCTGGATGTGGGCTTTATTGTTAGAGATTTCATTTTGACGGGATGTACTTTCATTTACACTGTCTTGTCAATTTGAGCGCTGAAAGCAGGATAATAGCGAGGTTGATTACATTTTTACGTTTGTCCGAGAAAATGCATCAAATCAGTTCACTGCAGCACAATAGTTGTATGCTGATATGACATATCTTCAAGTCTGTGCATACGTTGCTTATATTTCTATTCATTATTGTTTGTTTTTTGCTTTGTTTTGAATAGGTGGTTATGGTAGACTGTTTTTTGAATGCTACATTTCCTGTTCGACGTTTATACATACTTTTCAAGAATCACCATATTTCTGAAACATATTTGTATATGATTCTTCATATGTCTTTCTGATAACAAATGGGAAATTATTATTTCAATATCTATGTTTTAAATGTATGATACTAGATCCTGCGGTCATCACAAGTTTTAGAGAGCTCGTGCATCACACAGAAACCGTGACAGTTAACGAGAATGACACGGTACATTTTCAGTGTCTGGTGGACAGTAATCCAGGATCCACCATCTAGATCAGTGAAGGTGTAGACGTGAAGACAACCAAACTAAATACCAAACAGGCCAACTATTCTGTAGAACAAGTCAGGTGTTCAGATGCGGCGTTATACACGTGCATAGCGTTCAATAATCACAATGGAAATGAACACCCGTCACAACATGTGAAGTTGGATGTCTTATGTAAGTTTATTATGAAATAGTTCTGAAACTCCTTTAAGCGATTTAACTATTTATGAAATTAATTATTTTAAACATGCTTTATGAAAGATATATTGCATATGTGTACAGTAACAGGAACTAAGGAACGATTATGTCCCCAAACAAGTGGGATATAATATCTTTAATAGGCTCATTCTTAACAATGCATAACTAACGATACCTACTAGCACAAGTTCAAACACTCGCATATACAATCAAACGGCTTTTAAGATGAGGTAGCTGATTTTGCTGTATAATATACACGAAGTACCTTTAACAAGGAATGGATTCTCTATTTGTTTAACCAATACCATGCAATGTGAACCTGGGTTTTAAAATGAATTGGTTATTGGCCATTAATTTTAGTATCATTTCACCACATTGTGAAATCCTTTACACCTGCCTTGTTGGTTAGAGAATAGTTCATGGCAGGGATTTCCTTATTTACACTGTCCCGTTTTATTGGGCTGACAGTATGGTAAGTGTGAGATTTGGTTCACCCTAGAACCTGGTTTAAACCCCAGCGGACTTTTTTGCCACTGACCCTTCCAAGGTGGTAGCCTTATTGTCAACCCTTTTGTGTTTGTGATGTCTTATTTGGCCTTTTATTCATCTTTAATGTGTTTTTTTGTGGTTGACTTGTGTCCTTGAATGCTACTTTTCCTGTTTGATATTTATATCTTTATTCAGAAAAGTCATCGAGTACGTACGAGCTTAGCTTCTTAGGTTATTCTTATTTATTTTCGTTATATTATTTACATGCATATGTCTGTGTTTTTTCTATTACACCTATCTACGCTTTCTCAAATGTAATGGGTTTTATACATGCATAGTCTGTGTTTTTTTTATTACACCTATCTACGCTTTCTCAGATGTAAGGGTTAACTAGGCGGGGATATTTTTATTTACACTGTCCGGTTGTTTTGGAATGAAGACAGGGTAAGGTGGGGTTGGTGCACCCGTGAACAGGTTTAAACTCCCCGGTGGTTCATTTGCCACTGACCTTTCCGAGGGCGGTACCCCCTGTTGTCAACCCTTACGTTTGTAATGTGTTTTTTACTGAATGTATTTGTGGTGTACTTTTGTATCACCTTTGCATTGTTATACTTGCTAGAGTGAATGTATTCTGTAAATGCTACTCTTCCTGCTAGACCTTATATTATAACCTTTTCAGTGATGCAATTCCAAAGCTAAGTCCAACTTTCTTATTCTTTTAGAATGGTCAAGGGATTCCGTTTTCAACAGGTTGTTCAGCAGATAAATATTTAATTTACTCTTAAAGTTAACAACAATATGTCTTTAATAATGATTTCAATGAATATTGTGTAAGATGTATTCGCCTATATAAAACAAATGGTCTAACTGTTTGTAGGTTCTCACGTCTATCTGTAAATGTTGATGGCAACATCACAAAAGCTCATCACGAGAATGCTACTCTGAGTGTAACCGTTGAGGCCTATCCTGAACCATCCAGCTACGTTTTGGGCAAATTGAATGAATCCACATGACTGATCTTACTTCAGCAGTGTTATACAGATATCATCTAAAGGTCTACAGTATAATCTCACTATATCTGGATGTGAAGCAGTCTGATTTATGGCCAGTATAGAGTGACAGTAACGAATACAATTGCGGTGTTTCAACAGCTGTTTAGCGTGTACCACAAGGTATGAATTTATTTACTAGCTCTGCTTGCGTTTATGTTTTATCCATTCTATTTTTTGGCCACCAATATAATATGATTTTCTTATTGACTCTATGGTACATTTTCTATGCATGAGCTTCTAGTTTCTTTTGGATTATAAATAGAGTTCAGCCCTGCTGGTCCAAGGCAGCGAGACCATGTGCGATAAACGCATCCTCCTACCACCAACTAACGTTTTACCGTGAAAATATTACTATAGCAATATTTCCCTTTCTAAGTGTTCTCCCATATTTCATGAATATTATACAAAATACAAACAAACCTGGATCCAAAATTAAATTTATTTAATCTGAATTCCAAAGTAGCCACCGGTGCTGTCTTTGTTTACATGCCGGTTATACTTTCTTCAAATGCAAGATGGCGACCATGTCTACAATGCTAACTAGCTTATATTCTCGTCTGGAACTGCAAGAGGTGTTCATTTACAGAAGTAAACGACATGATGGTAAAATAAATTTAATTCTTACAAAATCATATTTAAAATATATATATTCAAATTTGAAACTTTGTGGGAATAGAAAAATGTTGTCATGTGTAACCTCTGTTGTGTATGGTTGTACGAACTGTGATGGTTTAATCGGAGCCGACCTCATACTCTAGTCTAAACTGAAAAAGTATTTGGTATAAATAGATTGTTACAACGTACAAGCAAGATATAAAATTATTCGAAACTTAAAACCATTTTGATCAGACATCAAAGTTGATCACCAAATTCTCTAAAAAAAGAACACATCAACATCTAAATACTGACAATGGGATCCTTGGAAACAACAAACACAAAAAAAGTAGCTGACTCGGTTTTATTGAGTCTGTTCATGAGCTATAATGTAAAGTGTACATACACTATGGAACGCCATGACTGTCTTATGATGTTGCCGGATTAATATTTGCAGTGCATTTCCTTTATATGTGGTTAGATCTTTCATGATATGCAGTGCATTTTAAATTATATGTGGTAAATAAATCTTATAATGTGGTAGAAAAGTATTGATATGCAGTAGATTAATCAATATATGCTGGTACAGTTATCGTTATATTGTGGTGCATTATTACTATATGCAGTAGTTTATCTAATATTTGGGGTCCTTTTGAACATTATATGAAGTACGTTTGTATTATATGCAGTGCTTCTGTTGACGTTATATGTGGTCCATATTCTAATATACGTGATGGATACGTCTTTATATTCGGTGGTTTCAATTGCATTATATTCGTACAAACCGGCTTTATACGTGGTGCATTTCTTATGATATGCAGTGCTTTTTCTTTTATATGCGGTGGTTTTTTTCATTATGTGATGATGAGATCATTCGGAACACTCTTTTTTTTAAGATGTTACGGTTTTATCGTCGGGAAACTAACTAGACTGCTTCACTGCGTATGTCACGTTTCACTCAAACAAGGAGGAGCAAAGGAGGAGCAAACAAGCGACAGTTAAAAACCGATTTCAATCGGTCGAAAAAAATCGACCATCACGTAAAGTGCATTCCAAACTGCGATCATGGTCAAGCATCTCGTATGATCTATGTTCTATAAAAAGATACTTTTTCTCAATAGTGATTACACAAGGCACGCGCGTGACATACATAAATAGAGATATTTGTTAATTTGGGAGTGAATAAATAGAGAGAATATCATTTTTGTTTCTTTTGGAGTGATATAGGGATTAATCCACTATTTCGCGTGGGAAAGTATATAATAAATGAATACATTACAATTACTGAGGAAGTATACGCGCTAAATACACAATCACTCTTATTCCCAAGGATAGTCCCCCCATGTTGGTACGTAACCATACCACGTTCTGTACCCGGGTCCCTTATAAGGAAAGATGGGCTGGTGGCTTCCGGGGGGTGAGGTTGTGAACAAAATACATTCACCACACCCGCCCCACACACCCCGCCCCACAAAGGGATGGAATTTTCCCTGGTTTTGTGAGAATGTGGTAAGGGGTGTTGTTTTTCCTTGCGAGGGCAGCGTGAGGATGTGGTGGTGTGTGTGTTTGGGGTGTGGGGGTGGGTGGGGTGGGGGGGCTACACAAATTCCTTGAGGGAATGAGGGGTTAACGATAAAAAACGAACGGGGTATGGTGGCTGGAAGTTTTTTCCATTTTTTCCACGTACATTGTTTTATTAGGAGGTGCTTAAGCCACGTATTTTAAAGGTGATGTATTTTTTTTTAATCTATGTGGGTAGTCTGTACATTTTCTTGAGGTAAACGCTTTTTAGACTGCTTATGGGGAGGAGGTAGGAAATGGGATTTCCGGGAGATCTAGGGTGGTATTTTGGACATATTTCAAGGGTGGCTCCGTGGCAGGGTCTGAAGGTTTTAAACGCTTTACTTTTCTAGTGTATATATATCTATCTTTTTTTCTGTTGTTATTTTAAACTAGGGATGCTTCTGGGCTTAAAAAATACATTTCTAAAGCGGGGGCCTGGATGGTGAGTACGGAGATTATCTGGAATGTACCCATTCCCGCCTAACAGAAATTCGTGTCTGTCTAATCCCCGGTTATGACCGACACCCTCCCAACATTATTCTAAACATTATTACAAACAGTCCACTTTCGGAATATTTTACAGCAAAACCTTCATCCCCCAACCACCCAGCCCCCTTACACCCACTTTCCCTGCCCCCTTCGATTTTAATGCACTTTTACAAATGTCCTATCAAGGAAAAAAGTAGTAGGATATCAGTGAATTAATGAGGAATACACGCAAAACAATTATGCACGTATCAATTATTTTCCCGCCGACCGGGGTAGGGTAGAAAACAGGCTCACCCAAAGAAAATCGATTTATTGTTCTAATCCCCTCCATAGGAGATCATTTTCAGGGTAATCCCCAGTGATGGTATTATACCATTCTGTCTGAAGTCCCTACCCCCGGTGTCACCGTTGTTGGTCTAAATTCATTTTTTCCACGCAATATTAGTGGAAGGAAAATATGTTGAAGGGGGATGGTGGTGGGAAAGCGGGGTTCAGGGGGGGTGTTTTCGAGATTTTTTTTTCCAGGATGGGTTGGAGCATTTTTCGAGATTTTCAAGGGACTGGGGTGTTATCAAAACATATGCCATTTTCTAACCGCCGAGTCTAGTCAACTTGTCTATGTTTGACCTAATTGTATTCAGCAGTTCGTGTTAAAATGAATTTGGACTGAAATTTTTTTGTTATTTATAAAACTGGAAATCCTCTAATTACGTAAAGCGTGTCGCTGTGGGTCTAAATAATCGATAATGACAGCGTTCTATGTGCAGTCGTTTCAGTCGTTATTTTAAACCGCTGTGTAGCAGTCTAAATCGTAACATCTTTAAAAAACGAGTGTTCCGATTGATCTCATCATCATAATGAACAATCCACCGCATATAATAAAAAATGCACTGCATATCATAAGAAATGGCAACCACGGTAGTAAAAGCCGTTTGTATAAATATAACGCAATTGAAACCACCGAATATAAAGACGTATCCACCATCGTATTATTA
>JAWPHD010021184.1:0-29081 GCA_037043455.1 Cyrtodaria siliqua | reverse complement strand
TTGGAATTAAAGTAGTCTATTACTATAAACTAGATGTGGTTTATCATGGAGCTTCTGGTATGGACCTTCAACATGTTGTCTTTTGCTCATTGATTGAAAACATCGAACCCAATGGCTTCCGGATGTAATGAAACAAAATCTACAATTGTGAACAAAAGATTTTCGAGACACATGTCACATAGAACGCAGCTAGAATAATTTGTAAATGAAGTTGTCACTGTATCGCAATTTATGACCATTTTACTAGTTTGCAATCTTTAGGCTTTTGTTGTAAGAATAATAACACATTATGCCGGTATTGGAAGTTCTTGCTAGTACCAGAATAGAGTACCAGCATACCAGCAGGCCCGTATTGAATGTTTACCCAACTCAAACTTGAGTTATTAATGAACCTTAAATTATCACCGATTTATAATCCAGTATCATTATTGACTTGAAAAACTGCTTGCATACAATTAAATAAAATGTTCAGTTTTTATTTTTTGTTTGTTACTCTAATCATATGTTTAAATATATTATTGGTGCTATTAATGTCAACAGTTCAGTTATTGGACTGTCCCTAAACATGGAGTAGTTTACTACTCTGCTCAAGTTACATGATAATCAGCTTCATACCCAGCATGAGGTCAATAAAATGGCAATTAAATCACCTAACATTCCAGCTAATGAGCTAAAACTTTGTCCATGCAGAATTAAATGTTAGAAGTACATATATATATAACTACCTTATCTCTATTTGCAGATAGCATTTTGTTACACCCAACTCTATTTCTATTTTTTTTAAATGTGCCTGTCTGCTGTCAGATAAGTGATGCCTGCTGTGCGTAAATGGGTATTTTATTGCTCTGGGGTCAGTTACTTACATGGATGACTGATAGAGATTCTCAATAAACGGAGGAATCTCAGGGACAGTCCTATAACTGAGTTAGTAATATGCAAAACACCATTTGCTCTTAAACTGTTTTTAATAATTATAGAAATGCAAGTTATGTGGATAAAAATAACGGGACGCTGGGTGTTTTGTAGCAATCAAGATTGCCAGATGTCCCTTTAAATAATAAATGCACCCAACTTTCTCACTGCACAGACATTATTATTATTACCTATCAGGTGCGTAGCTGCATATATTCAGATACACACCTGCGTACGAACATTTTGAAAAAATACATGATGCATTTCAAAGCAATTTTAATGATTTGTTAGTATTTGCGATCAAACCATTGCGTATGACGAAAACCTGGTATAGCTATGCACCGTCCTTAATACTGCTTACCTGTCTATACCTCTACAACTGCAGATAATGCCTTTTTACTGAATTTATTACTAGGAAACCTAAAATTTTTATATACTAAATACCTTTGAGCATTATAAAAAAAGGTATCCTACTTTTTAAAAAGATATTTTGAGATAATGATTCATGGAGAATGGATCCTGCCTGTACAAAAACTGACTAATAATGAGTTCCACATACTAGCAATGCTGATTTTTGCGTATGATTATTGGGGAATATATGTGTCATCTGCGGAGGATGTATTGAGAAAGCAGTAGTCTGACGTGCATCAAACTGGCGCAGGTTCATAACACTAAGTTTTATGTTTGCTTCATAAAATGTAATTATAGTCTAGCTAAAATATTGAGACATATTTTTTGTAATAATAATCTCGAAAAAATTGCTGAAAAAAGAAGTTCCAGTCAGGGGTGAGTGGAGAACCATTGTAACCTGTGTGTAAATAAAGAATAAGATACAACAGTTTCAAATTAACCCTAACCCAAACATATATATAATGGGACTGTTCTTTCTTTGAATTAAGACCATTCCATTTATGTGACAAAGGGGTGTTTTTGGGGAAAATGACTGATCAGCAGTTGGACATTGTAAACTGAGTTACTCGCAGGCTCCGGGTTTACAATGGACGCATAGGCTATTGTAGTCATGCTTAGCGGGTTAAGGGTTAAAGCTCCAATCAATATTTAATTTTAATTCTTGTTTAAACGGCTTATCAACACATTATCGTAGCTGGGTTATTTTTGAGGCCACTCCAGATAGAGGGAAAGGATATATAGGAATCCGAGAAACTGTTCCCTATTCTTACATGCTGAGAGGATAGATTCAGATACAGGAAACCCCTCTGTCCTTGGCTCCTTCTAATGGACGAGGCTATAAGGACAGTAATCTTGCCTATAAGGACACACTGAATGTTGGCATGAGTGAGTGAGGCTTTGAACCCCTGTCATGCTTTATAACATCAGTCATATCCTGAAGTCGTCCTAAATCTGCAATAGAACTGAGTTGAATTGGATGTTATAGTCCGCACCAACAGCTAAGATTACAAGTCAGAGACTCTACTTGGACGCCCCATTAAATCTGCAATAGAGAATACCTGGCTGTACATTATCATAAAATGCGTTATCGCAAAATGCGTTGTCACAAAATGTGTAAAAAAAAAGAAAAGTGTAATATCACCCATAATGCATGATCAGAATTATATTGCAGTTGTAACTAATTGAGGGACATATGAATAATGGGAATGCCATGTTGGTCTCCTGGTTTCCTTTAAAGTCAAGAGTGAAACAAGGCCATAAAGTCACACATTTATGAGCAGTAACCGTTTAGTGGGCTAAATAATCATTTGTCAAGAGTGGACATTGACATTTGTACAGGGAGAGATATGTAAGATAGCCAGGTCAAATATGGACAAGCTGACCGTTTGTTCTGGCCATGGAGATTCAGGATTTACAATTATAAGGAATGGAGGATTGTGTATATTCTGGCTTATTCTGATCCACTTTATAGGGTCCTTGTATAATAATTAGGAAAATGAAATGGAATTGGAAATTAAATAAATAGGATCAGATCTGATAGCGTAAGACGTTAAAAATAGTAGATAATGTTTAATTTGTATCTAGAGTTAAGTTAATTTTTTATGCAAAACTTAAATACTTCGCTCAAGTTTTATTAATGGTATATACTTATTGCTTCTTTTTACACTTTTGGAAAATCTACAAGCTGGATGTTAATTACAAGATGGATTTTTTAAAACTTTATTGTGTTGGAACATTCGAAATTCAGCATTTATGGAATCTTTAAGTACGGTATTATATTACACATTTTCTGGATGTTCTCTTAAAATTAAAGCTTTGAATTGTTTGCTCAGTTGGTATATTGAAAGTGCAAACATAATTTGTCACAATTATATTCACAGATAAGGCTCAATATTAAAGAATTAAAAGATGATTCAGCAAAATGATAGAGAACACTCTGTTTATTACTGTATTAATATAAAGTGATTCTTATGGTGCAGTGTATATTACAGTCAGCACATTATCATTAGCCATGACTTTATTTGTTACAATAAATAACAAATATGACAGTCTGTATCACATTTAGAACAAAACATCCATTAACGTAGTGGACCTTCCATGCAGAACAATTGTTTTTCTTCTTAATTGACATGACCATTATCTACTGGGTAAAATCTCAAAAAAACAAAAGTTAAAAATGAGAATAAAAACATCAAAAATGAGAACACCATCTTCATCTTACAAAACAATTTCATCTTTGTGTCAGAATAATTAGATAAAACAAAAACAACTAGTTGCGCCTTCTGGCATATGAAGTGTCATACAGTTACATAAATAAATAAAAACACACTTACTAGGTCTTTTTTTTTTAATAACTTGGTTTACAGATCATCCGAGTCTAATTTTCCCGTTTTGGAAAAAAAATAAAATTGTACTTTTCACCTTTTTTTTTTTTTTTCCCACTCGTGTCAAGGACATGCTCGGTTATCTAAAGTATGCTATTAAACATGGATTTCGATAGGGATCTACGAAAAGTGATGTTCGATTTTTGATTCTCTCCCCCTTTTTGACTTAAAACGTCAACATTTTGCTTGTATTTTTTTCTCTCAATTTCCCCTCCCCCCCTCACCCCGAGTAATTTTATTTTTATTTTTATTTCGACCTCCTGACGTAATTTTTTCAGAAAAAATCCGTAAACCAAGTTATTAAAAAAAAAAGGCCTTATATAAACAATAGCAATATAATGAACTCGATTGAGAAAATAATGTAGAATATTTTCTTTGCAGTATTTCTTAATATTTAAGCATGATTTTTCTAATCTTATTGGTCGTGATTTAAGAATAATTCTGCAATACTTAAAAGGGTTGTTGCAATATTCTGGAACTAAGGCTAAAAAAAAAGTGTTTGTTTCCGCTAACCCGACCGACCCTATTATTTAGCCGCCGACCCTAACTTTTTGTATTGCAAAAAAAAAGAAAAAAAAAAGAAAAAGAAAAAAGGTGAACCCATGAACCAAGGTTTCTTATGGAGAAAAAAAAATGCCTCCAGTGAGATTTGAACCCACGACCCCTGGGGTTTTCAGTGTACATTACCAAATATTGAAAAAGGGCCATAACAATGTATTTATATCTAGGTAGTAATACCTTCCCCAGTATTTTTTATCATATTAAAAGTGTTTTTTTATTAACAAAAATAAGGTCATTAATAATAACAAAATTAAAAAATAATAAAAGTTTTGCCTACCTATCTACCCTATTTTTTTTTCAGTTTAAACAATATTTTATTCACAAATGTTTTACAATTTACATTGCTTATTATACAGACATTCGAAGATGTTACAAACATGTGAAAAGGATTCAGAAGGAAGCTATATAAGCTTGTATAAATTGTCTCCTTAATAAATCTTGTCTAATTTTTTTTGAAGCCATTAGCGGAAACAAACCAAATTTTTTTTGGGCCTAACTTCATTTAAAAGGGCTTTAAAAAACATGGAAAAAGCTGAAAGAATTATCAAAATATCTTAAAAAACTCGGGAGATAATGATCTTTTAAAAATATGCAAAAATTCTCAAACGGAGCCATTTATTGCATATTGATAAATATCATTTAAAACTGAGAATATCGCTGCAAATACATGTAAATCGTAAAAAGAGCATATACAGTATATATATTTTACTTTGTATTTATAATTTAATACATTTTGTTTACTTTAAACGCTATTTATTATCTATTTTCAAGGAAAAAGGCCCGATGACGTCATTCTTCAAAGATGGCTGCCTCCATTGGAGTCTTTTTGCACATTTTCAAAAGGTCATATCTCCTATATTTTTTAAGATATTTTGATAATTCTTTCAGCTTTTTCCACGGTTTTTAAAGCCCTTTTAAATGAAACTAGTTCTAGAATAGTGCAACATCCCGTTTAATTATTCAATGTTTATGAAGTGCAGGGTTGAAACAATTTTTATCATATATATTTTTTTGAAAACAATTAAACGGCTAATTAGTCACCTGTAACAATTCAGGCACCTGATGCACAAATGATTATATTTGTAAAATGACTGTCGAATGATGAGCCTTTCCGATAAAAGTTTTATGTGACATTGCCGTGATATTGCCGCGATATTGCCACAATTCCGCAATATTGCCATGATATTGCCGTGATGTACTGAATTATTACTTCTTACATCAGCTAGCACATCATAAAATGGTTCATTTGGAGTTAAAAGTGCATCATTGCCTGTATAAATCATTTTTGTTTTCTGATTTTATTGTTATCCCTACAGCATTAATGTAAGATGTACCAAAAATAAATTGTTCTCCAGAAACTCTCGAGGTGATTTGAGTATAGAAACATATGTTAGGTGGTTGCTTGTTTACGAAGCATTGCTTGTACAGGGAGAAATGGGACATGGTTCTTGAAACTGTTTATTTGGTTGGGATTTATAATATTATTTTGTGTCAGCAGCAACACATGATAGAAGCTTTGGATGTGAACTTACGGTAGAAAGGTTTAATGCCAGAAAGAAACAAAACATACTCCAACAAACTCTTACAAACTCTGATTATTTATCAAGAAATCTGGAGATAACTACGTGAATTGATATTTAGTTATAGAACATATTGCAAAGAAATGTGCGCAAAACAAATAATCTTAAAATGAAATTATTTGAATTTGTAAAAGTGTGATTTTATATGATCTACAACGTTTAAATGGATGTTCTGGAAAACAAAGCAATGAGAAAAGTTAAGCTGACCCAAAGGCGGTCAAGCTGTCCATGTGTCACTGGGACCAACCCACGATTTTCTCTTGGTAAGTCCATCTTACAATTATCTTAGAATCAGTTCCTTTTGCTCAAAAAGTTGGAATAGGAAAATATACAGCTTTTCTGATAGAAAAGCTGCAGTAAAAGCCTCCTTAATGAAATGATATGAGAGTTTTATGTCTGGTTAACACATCATATTAGGTTATATTGGGATAGCCACCTCAGAGGGAGGTGAGAGGAAGTTTCCCATCAGACATGGCAGGACGTGACACCATTCAAGAGCTAGTTCTAAATGCAAATGCAATGCCTCGTCTACTTTGAGGTTCCGATGCCGCTACAAGCCTTATAAGGAAGTCAACAATAGATTGACATACAGTTATGTTACATGGTCACATCGGGAGACTGTATTCTTGGGCGAGTTCTATAGAAGGGATCTTCATGGTGCCAGTTTCTAAATACGGCCTTGTTTCGGTTTGCCGTATAATGTTCATGACAGGAAGGTGACATAAAGAATGAGATCTGTTGCCAGTTTCTATCTACTTGCATCTACAGATGTGGGTTAGGGGTGTGTGTGGACAATAGTATTGGTTAATTGT
Organism: Cyrtodaria siliqua; assembly: GCA_037043455.1. Lineage (NCBI taxonomy): Eukaryota > Metazoa > Mollusca > Bivalvia > Adapedonta > Hiatellidae > Cyrtodaria > Cyrtodaria siliqua. The sequence continues at coordinate 22,421 of JAWPHD010021184.1, read as the reverse complement.
TTTACAGTGCACCAACAATAGGTAATATGGCACCAACAGGGTGTATAAGTAGAGATCTAATAGGTTTAAACGAGGAAATAGTGGGGGTTCTAAGAAACATTTCTTCAGCTGTATACTAACACTGGGTCGAATGTCAACGTTATTTTTACCCCTTGCAATTGCATACCCTGTCTACTTTCACTTTTGAAATTTATATCAAAAACTGTCAAAAACATGAGCTGCATTTTCAAATATCAACAACATGTCCAGAATACAGTTTAATAACAGGAAACTGCAATAAAAAAGTTTTCAAAGAAAACAAAGAAGATTAATTCTATAATACAGAACTACTTTCGACTACAGAGATGAGCACATCCGGCTGATTTATGTAATTAAACCTTATAATATATCTAATGGAATGTCGTCTTCCAATTTAATTAACTGTAAAACAATTTTATGTTTATCCAATGCATGCAGATCCAGTTTCAGTTTGTGACTGATTTGAAAACTTGAGTATAGCATTTTAATGTGGTATGTTTGTATGTGAACTTTCTATTTTATTTAGCATTGCATAACTTCAAAGAAATATGTACTTGGGAGGTCTCGAATAAATTATTTTTGGTTCAAGTATTTATATAGAAGAAAGATGAAAAATATTTTTATTTGTGTTTTTATATAACATTTAATGAAGATAAACATATCTGAATGTAGTTTTTGTGTCGCATTAGTATTTGAAGCATGATGTGATGGGTACAATTTCAAGCTGTGAATTGGCCACGGTTTTTGAGTCGTACTTAAACACCTAAACTCTAGGTTACAGTATCACCTCAGGACGTTTTATAAAACAACACAAGGTTGTTTTAATCTTATGCAAATAAGTTTCATCGTTCGTCATGGTCTTGGCACATTTTATTCTCTCGGATTTAAATATTTACAAACTTTCCATTTCTAGCGAGTTCTTTCATTTGCCATTTGCTAATGAAACGTGAAATGCAGTTTCCGCTTCTTTTGTCGCTATTTCATCATAATCTGACGTTTTTGAAGGTTTCGGTGCAAAACGTAACTATAAATCAATAGTATTTTATCAGTGACAACATATTTACCATACTTGGATCAGTTTACAGTTTTGGCTACTAATCACGTGTATTTATCATTATTAACTCGAGTTGTCACAGTGGGATATTACATTGTTATTAAGTATATTATGTACTTCATTTGGATTCTAATTATCTAGTATCTACGTCGTCGTCATGAATGTATGACCGAACAAGGCTGCTGTCAAGATTCTGTCACTGATCGTGTAAATGTTCTGATGTATTATACAGTCTTGTGGGGCGGAACTTAAAAAAAAGTTTTAAATAATACCAAAATTTGAAGAAGAAAAAAAATGGAATTTTAAGATTTGTTGCATTGACAGCCAGTGATATTGTTTGATGTTAGAAATGTTGCTGTTTCTGTCAGAATGCGTTTGGAATTAATGGGGCTTCAGATTTGAATGGAAAAACTGAAAAATGATAAAAAGTATATATACATGTATTTAAAACTGGCACACTAGTCTATCAGCTAAGTTTTGGATACAGATTTAGATGTATTCTGTTGGCTTTATTCTGCTTATGCGGATTCTGAAAAGTCTATAAATGTTGTTCAAACTGGAATATACAATGAGATGGCAAAAAAAACCTGATAAATGTGGATATATTCTGATAAAGGGAGATAAACAACTCAAAGAGAGATAATCAACTCAAAGGGAGATAACTTTAAGATTGTAACAAAACAACTCAATATGAGGCATATGTGGTGTATTTCTGCAGATAGAGAGCAATGGGGTAAGAAGAAGTTTATAATAGCATTTAAAACAGTAATTTGAAGAAACAAAAATTGGTACATGTGTTAAAGGGACACACAGAAATCTTGGCACACTGTTTGACACTTTTTCATGCATCAAAACAAACCGAGCATCTACAAAAGGGTCATATTTTGTTCTTCTTAACCCTGGTTATAATTCAGTCAACTGAGTCAACTGAAATTTTATTATTTTGAAATAATTTTTTTTTTCAAAAACCAGCAGCATCCAAATATTTTTTTTAATTGCTTCATGTTTTCTGCTGAAGTCAATTGATCTTAATGAAATATCGATAATTGGCTTAAATATGCCAAACGTGTGCGAAAATAAGAATAAAGCATCTAACATTTGAATAATTTAAAATTTAGCTAGTGTTATTTCCCTTTACAGAAATCCGTTATTTTGAAATTATTTTTGCTTATAGAATCTATCGGGTTAACAGCGTGGAAACATTCTTTCTTTCAAAATAATTTTGGGTGAAAATAAAGCAAGATTTCCCTGTGTACCTTTAAAATGATATGTAGTTGTTTATGTATACATACTGAACAAAAAAAAAACAACTTCCGCTGATGTTGATATGATTTTCTAGACAGCAAAACAGGAAATAATTAATGATGTTTTAAGAATAATTAGCGGGAGTTAGGCCCCCTTTTCTTAAAACATGCATTTTGGCCACAAAAACAAATTAAATCTACAAAAATTACCGAAATTTGTCCGAGATAATATTTTCTATATGTTCCTTACCAAAAAAAACGTAACACAGATTGTGTAGATGGCAGCTTTGGTTATCAACAATTGTCAAATTACCTCCCTTTAACATTTCCATATCATCCATAAAAGAGTATTGCTTGCCAAATTTGAAACTGTTTAATGGGATATTTAGTACTCACTTAAGTGTTCTTAAAAACATCAAACATTGCATGTTTTATTAAAACGCTGTTTAAAATTAAGCTTTTATATGCCCCCAAAAACTGGCCTATGCAAAATACCAGCAAAAAAGTTGACGTTTCTTTTTTGTTCGGTATATTTGGCCAGGGACCCAAAATGCGACTTCAGCAAACAAAATCTTAATGTCATTAACATTGACTAAATTATGAATTTGTATATAGATTAGTTTGAATTCCCCTTGTAAATAAATCAATTGTAATGTGTGGAGTGTGCACGTGCTGCATGTGGCAGAGACGCAGGTGTGTACTACATTCTCAATCCAAGAGGTTGTGTTCAATCCCTTGTTGGCACACTCAACTTTTCCCCTTTGTTCAAATTACTCTTTTTTTATTAAAATACTGCTTAACAATTTACATCCATACCTCAAGTTCATATTTTTCATTCATGTTTTCTTTCATCCTTTCATGTATTCGCCTAAATAGGGAGTATATCCCAAATAATATTATGATTGTCAAAAAAGAGTTTGCTCCCAGGTCTCATTAACTCCTTACCTGCAATGTGATATAATACTTCAGATAGGATCATAAAATTGCTTTCCATACAATATTTAAATCTTGTACCATATTTAAATCTTGTACCATTTATAAAGGCTATCAATTCATCTTAATAGCTCTGCTTTATTATCACTGTATATCTGGGGATCAATGGAGAGTAGAAATGAAACCTCTCCACATTTTTCCCTCCATTCACTGAAGTTGAAAATAATATAAATCAAAACTCTAATGACCTACTTGAAGCATTGTGGTGTCAAATTGAAATTAATCTACAGAAGCTCATCTTGAAGTAATTATATATTTTTTGTGCAAAGACTGGCATATTGTTGCAGTAACCGAGATGATCTCTTGCAGTTATTAGATTTTAGAATATTTTAATATGGCCTTCATACTCGTCAGTGTTGTGATGAACAAGTCTGTAGGTATTTCAGTCCTGCTGAAGTTTTGTTGAGGTCTTCAGATTGACTGATAACAACTTAGGGGCTCCATCTGAGAGAAACCGGTCACACTGGTTATGCATCAGCAGTTGACATGTCACATTGGTATATGCATCAGTGGTTGACACATCACATTGGCGTTTGCATCAGTGGTTGACATGTCACATTTGTATATGCATCAATGGTTGACATGTCACATTGGTATATGCATCAGCAGTTGACATGTCACATTGGTATATGCATCAGTGGTTGATGTGTCACATTGGTATATGCATCAGCAGTTGACATGTCACATTGGTGTATGCATCAGCAGTTGACATGTCACATTGGTATATGCATCAGTGGTTGACATGTCACATCGGTATATGCATCAGTGGTTGACATGTCACATTGGTATATGCATCAGTGATATTGGTATATGCATCAGCAGTTGACATGTCACATTGGTATATGCATCAGCAGTTGACATGTCACATTGGTATATGCATCAATGGTTGACATGTCACATTGGCATATGCATCAATGGTTGACATGTCACATTGGTATATGCATCAATGGTTGAACTGTCACATCGGTATATGCATCAATGGTTGACATGTCACATTGGTATATGCATCAATGGTTGACATGTCACATTGGTTCATGCATCAATGGTTGATGTGTCACATTGGTGTATGCATCAATGGTTGCATCAATGGTTGACATGTCACATTGGTTCATGCATCAATGGTTGATGTGTCACATTGGTGTATGCATCAATGGTTGCATCAATGGTTGATGCATTAGGTTATGGAAAACCTGGTTTTCATGGAATTTTCACGATTCTTGTGAAATTTTACAGGATGTTTACCTTTGATGTCAAGATATGCATAACAATTCAGCATCAAAATCAACCTTGTTTTACTGGAGTTGCGACCCTTTTTCCTTAATATTTTCATAATCCGCAGATTGCTTACAGTAGGGAAAGACACATTTCTAGTTTTTAGATGAGCCTCTAAACAAAAACAGAAGAAATAATTTTTAAAAAAGCTAGTTGGTTATATCAAGGAAGGGAGTATACCCTTTCTGAACTTATTTTTAAATAAAAAAAATATTTTGGGGCCCGTTTTCATTGAACCAGATAGTAATTTTTGACATTTTTTTCAAGCAGCTGTGATTTTTTTTATATGTTGTTTAGTTCTGTTCTATGAAGCATAACTCTTAAGCGCTTAGCCACAGTTATGTGGCGTGAAGACATGCTGTCAAATTTAAGGTGTTACTAACATCTAATTTATACTGGTTATTATCGTCAAAGGATGAGCAGCGATTTTTTACGCTTCATTGTCGCATCATCTTTCCCTCGGGTATTTTAAAAATAGCTAATTTACTAACATTTTAACTTCATTTGATGCAAAGATAGGCTAAAAACATTATACTTTTTGATTCATTTTTGCTGGCTTTCTTTTTTTTTGTCAAAAAAGTCGATGAGATATTGTCACCACTTGATCATTGTCAGTGTCTGTGTCGTCTGAAGCCCTGTTGTCACTTTTGTATGTAACCTTAATCTCTTCCATTCCAAAAAAAACACTTGTACTCTTTCCACTCATTTATTCCCACCACTCATCCACTTGCATCACTTTCACCACTCATCTACTCGCACCAATCATCCACACCCACCACTCATCCACTCTCACCACTCATCTACACCCACCACTCATCCACTCTCACCACTCATCCACTCCTACCACTCATCCACACCGACCACTCATCCACACTCACCACTCATCCAATCTCACCACTCATCTTCTACCACCACTCATCCACACTGACCATTCATCCACTCTCACCACTCACATCTCCACTCTCACCACTCATCCACTCCCACCACCCACAGACACTCACCACTCATCCATTCTCACCACTCATCTACTACCACCACTCATCCACACCGACCACTCATCCACACTGACCATTCATCCACTCCCACCACTCATCCACACTCACAACTCATCTACTCCCACCACTCATCCACACCCACCACTCATCCACTCTCACCACTCATCCACTCCCCCCATTTATCCACTCTCACCACTCTCACCTGACTCATTATGTCCTTGCTTCCACTCCTCCCACTACTCTACTTCCACCATACATTATTCCACTCTCACACATCTCCACTTCCACCACTCATCCACTCCCACCATTGATCCACTCCCATCATTGATCCACTGCCACCACTTATCTCTCTCACCATTCATCCACTCACACCACTTATCCACTCTCACCACTCGTCTACTCCCACCACTCATCTACTCCCACCACTCATCTACTCCCACCACCCATCCACTCCCACCACTCATCCACTCTCACCACATATCCACTCTCCACTCATCCACTCACACCACTTATCCACTCTGACCATTCGTCTACTCCCACCACTCGTCCACACCCACCACTCATCCACACCCGCCACTCATCCACTCACACCTCTTATCCACTCTCACCAATTGTCAACTCACACCAATTGTCCACTCACACCACTCCCCCACTCCTACCAACTTGTCCACTCTCATCACTTGTCCACTCACACCTCTCATCCAATGTCACCACTTGTCCACTCACACCACTTATCCACTCACACCAGTCATTCACCCACACCACTTGTCCACTCTCACTACTTGTCCACTCACACCACTCATCCAGTGTCACCACTCATCCACTCCCACCACTTGTCCACTGTCACCACTTGTCCACTCTCACCGCTCATCCACTCACACCACTTATCCACTCTCACCACTTGTCCATTCTAACAACTTAATCCACTCTCACCACTCATCCAATGTCACCACTTGTCCACTCTCACCGCTCATCCACTCACACCACTTATCCACTCTCACCACTTGTCCATTCTAACAACTTAATCCACTCTCACCACTCATCCAGTGTCACCACTTGTCCACTCACACCACTCATCCAGTGTCACCACTTGTCCACTCACACCACTCATCCAGTGTCACCACTCATCCACTCACATCACTTGTCCACTCACACCACTCATCCACTCCCACCACTTATCCACTCTCACCACTTGTCCACTCACATCACTCATCCATTCCTACCACTTATCCACTCTCACCACTTGTCCACTCACACCACTCATCCACTCCCACCACTTATCCACTCTCACCACTTGTCCTCTCATCCACCACCACCATTTATCCACTCTCACCACTTGTCCACTCACATCACTCATCCACTCCCACCATTTATCCACTAACACCACTTATCCACTCACATTACTCATCCAGTGTCACCACTTATCCACTCTCACCACTTGTCCACTCACATCACTCATCCACTCCCACCATTTATCCACTGTCACCACTTGTCCAATGTCACCACTTGTCCACTCACACCACTCGTCCACTCACATCACTCATCCAGTGTCACCACTTGTCCACTCACACCACTCGTCCACTCACACCACTCATCCACTCCCACCACTTATCCACTCCCACCACTTGTCCACTCACATCACTCATCCACTCCCACCACTTATCCACTCCCACCACTTGTCCACTCACATCACTCATCCACTCCCACCACTTATCCACTCCCACCACTTGTCCACTCACACCACTCATCCACACCCACCAGTTGTCCACTCACACCACTCATCCAATGTCACCACATGTCCACTCACACAACTCATCCACTCCCACCACTCATCCACTCCCACCACTTATCCACTCTCACCACTTGTCCACTCACATCACTCATCCACTCCCACCACTTATCCACTCCCACCACTTGTCCACTCACACCACTCATCCACTCCCACCACTTATCCACTCCCACCACTTGTCCACTCACATCACTCATCCACTCCCACCACTTATCCACTCCCTCCACTTGTCCACTCACACCACTCATCCACACCCAACAGTTGTCCACTCACACCACTCATCCAATGTCACCACATGTCCACTCACACAACTCATCCACTCCCACCACCCATCCACTCCCACCACTTATCCACTCCCACCACTTGTCCACTCACACCACTAATCCACTCCCACCACTTGTCCACTCACATCACCCATCCACTCATCCACTGACACCACTTGTCCACTCACACCACTCATCCACTCCCACCACTCATCCACTCTCACCATCCATCCAATCACACCACTCATCCACTCCCACCATTTATCCAATTTCACCACTTGTCCACTCACACCACTCATCCAATGTCACCACTTGTCCACTCACATCACTTGACAACTCACACCATTCATCCAATTTCACCACTTGTCCACTCACACCACTCATCCAATGTCACCACTTGTCCACTCACATCACTTGACAACTCACATCATTCATCCAATGTCACCAATTGTCCACTCACACCACTCATCCAATGTCACCACTTGTCCACTCACATCACTTGACAACTCACACCATTCATCCAATGTCACCAATTGTCCACTCACACCACTCAGCCAATGTCACCACTTATCCACTCACACCACTCATCCACTCCCACCACTTGTCCACTTTCACCACTTGTCAACTCACACCACTTAGCCAATGTCACCACTTATCCACTCACACACTCATCCACTCCCACCACTTATCCACTCTCACCAGTTGTCCACTACCACACTTATACACTCTCACCATTCACCACCAATCTTCCAGTTTCACTATACTTTTTTCCACTCTCGCCACTCGCCCATTCCCTCCATTCTTCCAACCCCATAAATCTGCCAGTTTCACTATACTTTCTTTCACTCTCGCCCCTCACCCACTCCCACCATGCTATCTGCATATTTCGTTTGTACAGTTTAAAATCATATGTATTCAAGTTGGTTCCAATAATTTTAAAATTGCATTTCTTGCATAAATAGCCCGAGAGAAAAGCTTTTGCTTTAAGATGTATTCCTTTATATTCGTTATTCAGTTTTCCATTAAATTATTACAGATAGAATAAAAACTTTTTACAATCGTGTCGCTGTATATTAAAATGTGAACAATGCCGACTGTTTATGGAAGTTCTAGATCAGGCTACGAGTTAATATATCATAACCAAAGTAAAGCCTCTAGGTGACTTGTGATAGGACGTTAAGTGTCTTCTCGACTCGCCGATACAGTGTTTGCTCGCTGGAGCATGGAATATAACCTCGCGAAACATTCTCACTTCTTCTGTTTGGTTACCACATGCATTGAAACTTTAATATTACCACCAGTGAACTCTGACCACAACTATCTATTCATGTTTACAGTTTTGTTCAGAGTCAAAATAACCAAATTTCCTGGTCAAATCCAGAAAATAGTTAGTACTAAATACCTTGACATGATTCGGTAGTAGATATGCATTGTGTCAGATCCAGTGCATATAATTTATGTATATATATAAAACTGACTTAACGAAAGAAATTCATTTATTCACCAGTCACGTGATGTCGTTTTAATTTTTGTCGATGAAATTTAATATGATGGTATATAAATATCCTTGAATAGAATATAATACGTATAAGTGTCGGGGTATGGGCGGAATGAATTGAGGTAAAGGATACGACACTTGTGAAACATCCTCTGTGTACACTAGTGATTATACATTACCGTTCAATGTACTTAACTTGATTATAATGAATGTGAAATAAACATCATTTATAACGTTGAATTATGGGGGATTTGGATATAAGTATCGAGATATCGCTCGACGCTCTCAATGGTAAGATAGTTACATTCAATAATCTTTTTTTTTTTGGTCACTCGATCGGAAGATGGCGGCATATTTTGAATTGATTTTTCGATTACTTTGATAAACAGGTATACAGGTTGTTATTTTAAATAGATTTTTCGATTTATTTTGATAAACAGGTATACAGGTTGTTTACCTCCTTTACAAAACTGAGCTAAGTAAGATTTTAAAATTTATGAATTTTGACTACATCATATGATTATTAAAGTGTCAAAGATGAAAGGTTTATTGTCGTTTAAAACTGCAGTAATTTGAATTGTTACATTTTCATTTTCATTTTAATGGTGGTTCATATGACAATAGTTTAAAAATGCGATTGAAAAGTTTTGTCTCCAATTTGTACTATTAGTTTTATAGCAGAACTTCTGTTTGTTGATGACACTGGTTTGGAAAAAAACTGTTGGATTTTCAAAAGGGAGAGTTTAGTTATGTCTCCCCGTATGCCTATTGTTTTTGTGCTTTCGTTATGTTTGCTTAGCGTAAAGATTGTCACCTCTACTTCTACTACATTTTTCAATAGATTTTCATGAAAATTTCAGGAAAGTACTCGTGTATCATCGGATAGCCGAGATGTACTTTTTGATGCGGGGTACCGGTCGGGTGGTATTTTTCACAGACTTGCGATAATCCTTGTTTGTAATTATAACGTGAGAGCGTTGTTCTTTCAACACCTTCAACATTTTTCAGCTGATTTTGGGGAAACTTTTAGGAAAGTAAAAATATAAAGTGGAGATACAAATTTTGTCATGGCATTTTATACTATTAATTTTTCACAGTTACTGCCCTTGTTTGACGATATGATGTTTGTGGTAGTGATGGGGGTGGGTGAGGAGAGACGTCCGATGTTGTTGACAAAAACATCTTGATTGTCTCTAGTTTAGATTTACTATGAGGAATGTATGAGTTGACACTTATTTGAAAAATGCTGGTGGATTTTCTATGGCAAAGACTCTGTTTAATTTGAAAGCCAAGTTTGACATTTTTTGAAGAAACTCTGGTTGATATTCCAGTATGGGAATTAATCTTGACATTATTCTTACTGAGTATCATCATCATCATCATCATCATCATCATCATCAGCTATAACATCATCAGCATCATCATCATCATCATCATCATCATCATCATCATCATCATCATCATCATCATCATCATCATCATCTTTATAATCAGCTATTTCATTATCATCATCATTCATCATTGTCAGCAGCAGCAGCTACACCAGCAGCAATGGCAGCTATATCATCATCATCAGCTACATCTACATCATCTTCATCTTCAGCTACATCATCATCAGCTAAATCATCATGGTCATGATCACTCATCATCATGATCATCATAGTCATCAGCCTAATCATCATCATCATATCGGCTACTTCATCATCATAATCATCAGCTACATCATAATCATCATCCTCATCATTATCATCATTATCAGCATCATCAGCATCATCAATAGTATCACCGTCAGCAGCAGTAGCAGCATTATCGTCATCATCTTACACAGTCACTACACAGTTTGAAACTGAGTTTATGTTTGTTGATGGTGTCATCATTTGTTGTCTAGTATATTAATGGGACCTCAGTAGCAGTGAATAAGGCATTAGAGCAGACCGCTTTCCCAATTTGGTTGAAGCTATAGGGGAGACGCGTCTCCTTCATTTCATGTCCCTCTGAGGTTGTGTCTAGGTAACTCGATCCTTGGACTGTCAGTCTGTCGGGTGGGTCTTTGCAAAAACTGGATAAAAAAAAACAACGGGTAAGTCTGTATGTAAATTAAGATTTTGTAATATTACCGTTTTTATGAGGAGGAAAAATAACCTTCTTTTGAGCTATTTCTCAGTCAGTAAGTCTGCTTAAATGAAAACTAACCCTGAATCTTAATCAAGCAAGAGGCACACTGACGCGTTGGAGTTATATCTTTATGGCAAACTTGTAATTAATATTCATAGAAAAAGTTCACCTGTATGTGAATAAGGCCTTTGAATTTGTACAACTTGTCTTCTGTAACTGCCATCCTGCTCATCATGTTATGCATATTAAACAAAGAGTATTAAATTAAAATAGAATATGCCATACTGAAATTCAATTACTGTAAACACCTAGCACTGATGAATGCAATCTTGAATATGTGATGTTCTTTTACAATGTAAGAGACCTCCCAAGGTTATGGTTGTATTTGCATCAATAGTTGTGTTTTGAAGTTTAGTTGCTGCCAAATAATGTCATTTAACTTCATCTGAAAACAGATTGTTTTGAAGTAGTACCTTTATTGTAAAATTGAATTGAATTTTTGTTTAACGGCCAATCGACACGGTAAAGGTTATTTCGATACACTTGACCTTTCCGGTTTACGTCCCCATCCGACATTAAGGGAATGTGTCTTACCCAAGAACGCATCGACGCATCTCAGTGTTGCTGTGAGGCTTGAACCCCTGTCTTCTATTCACTAGGCCAATTGAAATTTACCATGAACTTATACATTCCAATGTGGGTTACTTCCCTTTATATGGATAACTTCCCTTTAGAGGCTCAAGTCTAGTACTTCATCCTTCAAGTGTACTTCTTCCAATGTTGGTTACTTCCATTTATATGGATTACTTCTCTGTATATGGATTACTTCCCTTTATATGGATTACTTCCCTTTAGAGGCTCAAGTCTAGTACTTCATCCTCCAAGTGTACTTCTTCCAAGGTTGGTTACTAATTTATATGGTGTACTTCTCTTTAGAGGCTCAAATCTAGTACTTCATCCTTCATGTGTACTTCTTCCAATGTTGGTTACTTCCCTTTAGTTCTGGTTTCAGCCTACTGTAATTACTTGTGAGATTGCTCTGTACTCATTTTATCCCTTTGTGGGAGTTAATTAATAGTTAATGGGCTGTAAAACTCTTAATTAATTAAAGTGCATTCCTTTGTATAATAATATTGACATTTTAGGATTACAGTGTTGATACCTGATAAATAGAGTATGGTCAAATCCAGCTGGTTGATTTAAACATCAAGATGGGCATAGATCATGAGATGTTTAAATCAACCAACTAGATGAAACCATACTCTGTTTGTTGTGTAGCATGTCCATGTCATCTGTCTACCATACTTACTCTTAACTTTCGATAACTGGTAGTTAGAGTACAACAGTATGGCGTCAGCACTGTGTTGTTTAGATTGATAATTTAAATTCACCATACATTTTGAATGAAATCAGGCTTAAATGCTTAAACTGACCCTGCATAACCTAGGATAGCGCATATTACAGTGCAAAATGAATTTCCTGGAGTCATTTTAGGCTTTCCTAGAAACTCATATAAAGCCTGATTTTCCTCTTTTAACCCTTAACCCAATAAGCACAACTATATTAAATAGCCTTTGCATACATGGTAAACCCAGATCAGCCTGCGAGTAACTCGCAGGCTGATTCTCGCAGGCTGAACAGGGTTTACAATGTCCGCAGATCAGCCTTCGAATGACTCGCAGGCTGTTCAGGGTTTACAATGTTTGGATGCTGATCAGTCATTTTCCCAAAACACCCCTTTTAACATAAATGGAACGGTCTTAATTCAAAGAAAGAACAGTCCATTATATATATGTAGCGGGTTTACGGTTAACTGCCGACTTCATAACTTTGGTTTTAACTGCCATTTTTGACTGCCGACTTCTTACTTTGGTTTTAACTGCCGACTTTATGTTTTAATTGCTGACTATATTTTGGTTTCATTTGCTGACTTTATAATTTGATTTTAATCGCCGTCAACTTACCTTGGTTTTAATTGGCACTGGTTTTATGCAGCAGGTAATATGATGGTGTGACCTAATTAATTAAACTTGTGCCACATAACTATGGTCATATTTCCAGAGGAGGCTACTTCTTACTTGTCTCCCCATTTGGTTGCTGGGGTAGAATACAACCACTGCAAATTTCCACTAATGGCAGAGGGGTATAGGACACCCCCTTCATGTTCATTTTATCATTTTTTATCATGCTTATTCAAGGTCTTCATCATGACACCGCGAATGCAAACATGGAAATGTGGCTCCATCGTAAATGGAGTGTCTACTATAGAATTTGCAGCTCTGCAGTTCTGCAGGTTAGAAGGTTCTAGGCCCATTCTCCATATTTTTATCTTGATGTAAATGGAGGATGAGCCTGGCATGTTCATTCCTGTTAGGCGCCATATAACCTTTCATGTGTTTGTGCACCATAAAACCCAATTCAGTCAATCAATTCATACTTGCCCATCTGTTATAATAATGTAACACAAAACATGACTTCATCATAAGTGGGTTGGAATGTCATTACTGCATAACACAAAAACTGGAATAATAAAGTGGAAGTTTATGATATAATTATACACAAATTACACAGAGATATTTATGTTTTTTTGGGACTTTCATTCTTCACACGTTTTCTGTTAGTCAAGCAAAAACAATTCCAAGGCAAGCATATTTTTAGCCAGATTGCGTAGCAAATCCAGGCATATAGTGTGGCAATTTCTGTCTGTCTTCCGTCTGTCCGTCCGTCTGTCTACATATTTTGATGTTTAACCCTTGGTTAAAGCTTTTGATTAAAGTTTTTGTTTTTCCTGATTGAATTTTTTGTCAAAAACATATTGTCGGAAAGCTTTGAAACATGGCGCACATGTTCATTATCATTATTCAATGTTATATGACAAGAACCATAACTCTGTCATGTATTTTACCTCAATTTTCCCTCTTTTTACCTAGATTTTTCAGTTAAAATGTTGAATTTGCAATCCGGCATTCGCGCCACTGTTGGGGCTTCACTAATGTTTCACATTGTATCATTATATTATCGTATATATACATTTTGTGGAGAAAGATCAAGAATCTGTAATGTCTGCATGTTTTGTATTTTGAATTTTATTTTCCTAAATTTCATGCTGACATTTTTTGAGGCATATATTTTTATACCACTGTGTGTGTTTGTAGTATCATAGTCTCTCGGCCATTGTACCATCTAGGTAGGACATCCGAGTGTGCACTTTATGTATGCTTCATACGAAATTAGGCTTTGAATAGAGAATGTATGTCATGGGAATTAACAGAAGATGATGACTTCATAGCTGAGGAATTATAACTCACCTATTAATGCTGCACACTATGAATGATTTCTTCTTTTTTTCCTTCTTTTTTTTCGGTTATCTTGTATTAAATATGCTGAGGTTTTTCCTTTTTTTTTCTCTTTTATTTTTCGGTTATCTTGTAATTATAAATGCTGATGTTTATGATTCTGGCATGATGTGCATTTGGTAGGTTTGTCATCTACGTAATTATTATGAATTAAGGTGTTCCACAAGTTCAGATAAGAATGTTTATGTTTGAATACTTTTGATGCTTCGGATATTGTCCTGGAAATGGACTAGACTGAGAAAACCATCCAAGATTGATTAATTGTCGTAAAAGTAGCTATATATTTCATGGAGGTGTTTTGTTTTTATCAAACTTCTTATTATGTTTAATGATAATATAAGACGCATTGAATGCCATTATATAACGACAGTCGAATGTTGGGTAAATTAAGTCTGATCATATTTTAATAATTCAATTTCATTTTTAAAGGGAATATTGATTGAATTATATAAATTCAAGAAAAATGAAAAGGTTTTGTGTGATTGACTGTGGTTAGACTTGATCCTTCTTGAACATTTTCATTTCACATTAAATATCTGTATTCTAATTGCTATGCTATAAATTCAATGGCCATGATAAGAATGTACTAATGTTAGAATTACTCCTCATCTATCAATAAAAAAAGAGATATAATTATAGAGACAGGAACCAATGGGTTGCATTAATCCATGATATTCAATGAAGCAATTTAAAATGAGAGATACCTAACTTTCTAGTGTTTGTAGATATGGCTATTACAGACGATATGGCCAAAAAAAAAATAGGTGTGTTTCCTATTGCATGCTCTGAAAAAATAGGGTCGGTAGATAGGCATTTTTTTTTTTTTTTTTTTTTTTTTTTTTTGGAGCAAGATATTGTGAGATTCTACATGTATTTATCACATAAACCCCATACAAGTTGATGATACAGCTGAAAGATTCTCTGTGATGTAAGTTTACCTCGATATATTGTGATAAATCATTGTTCAGAACAAATAAACAAACATTTTTTATTTATTTTTTTTATTTTTTTTATTTTTATTTTTTTTATTTATTTTTTCATAAAAAGTTTTAGGGTCGGCCCCTTAAAAATAGGGTCGGTCGGGCCACCGGAAACACAGGTATTTTTTTTTTTGGCCTATTCATGATAAATCCAAGAGTGATCAGGGAACTAGTGTAACTATAGATACAGCAGTTACGCGTTGACTGCTTCATATGTATTTTATACCACCTGATTATCTTTGATTTTAATAACTACAACAAAGCACTTGGTTAAATTGTCAGCATATTTCTAATGCACTTTATGTATGGGCAAACAAACTTTTAAAGGGACTGGAGGCGATGTGGCAGAATAATGGGTGTCAATCCAAATACTAGTAAAACCAGCGTAATGTGTTTCAGTTGCATATTCAACTATTTTGCACTAAACTAAGCCCCATAAAATAATCGATTTAATTATTGTTAATGATATAGTTTGGTCAGAAAAACTTGATGTGTCGGCTAATTTTGGTGCATAAGTTGTTAATATTAATTCCTATGATGCTATAAGGCTATACAAAACTGTTTTGGGATATGCTATATATATTACACTATATATTACTTTTAATTAGTAATATGTACAACTTCTGACAATATGAACCCCAAATGAAATAATATTGAAGATTTAATTAACTGCATAAATACACGTCATGTTTCCAGTCCAAACATTTTCATAAATTATAATTCAACCATACTTAATAAGCGGCTTATTTAATGCACATTTCATATGAAACTGAAGCACATTATAAGGGTTTTCTCTTGTATGTGTATTGGCACTAATTACTCTTCCAGATTGCCTCCAATCCCTTTAAAGTTTGAACTACATGCTTATATGATAACAGTAAACATTTTCACCAGCTTTTCAGTCTTTCGTTAATGCATGCAGTTTGTGTGCAGTTATTAAAAATAAACCCTAATTACTTAAATATTTGAAGAAAGAAGAAGAAAGAAAGAAATAGGGGAGTCTGCCAGTGAGCCTAAATAAACAGGGTGTGTCCATGAGAACAACACACCCATAATAATGAGAAGCCGCTACCGTATTGTCGAGTTCTCAATAGGCTAAACGTGACACCTAAAAGGTGACGGCCCTAATTTTTATTCCATTCTCTAAATCACTTTACAACCAGGTAATTGAATTGAAACCACACTTTTCTTGACACTATTCTCGATAGGGTCATTTATCATTTTTCAGTTACCTTTTCAATTTGGTTGTATCCAATTGACAGAATTGAGTCCAGTGTCTCTCTAGGTCGCTGTGTAAGCCCATTGAGATTTGCCTTTTCAATTTCAGGTGTTTATTAGGTAGATAGAAACATTGTTGATGGTGTTACCTCATACCTGTGTAAAAACAAATTAGTTAAACCGGTAAAAATCTGTTAAGACCCTCAAAAATTGCGGCATCAGGCCTATTGAATGAGCTGTATAATTATATGGAGGTGCATTTCAGACCCCTAGTGGATTTATAGAGGAGTAGGAGATGACATATCTATTCATAACTTATTTACACCCTTTACTGAACCTGTGTTGTATTTCTCTGTTTCATTGATTTATCTAACCTTGGCTCCAGCGTAAATGGAGTTTCTACGATAGAATTTGCAGCGACTCTGCAGTTCAGGGTGAGAAGGTTCTAGGCCCATTTTCCATATTTTATCTCGATGTACATGGAAGATGAGCCTGGCATGTTCATGCCTGTTAGGCGCCATATAACCTTTTCATGTGTTGGTGCGCCTTAAAACCCAATTCAATTCAATTCTTTACCAGTATATTTGTATGTCTGCAATCTTTTCCAGTTATGTGAAACATACAGTTACGCGAAATACTGAGAATCTCTGTTAATTGTGGTTACAGAGTTATTTCCCTTATATCTATTTGTAGACTTGTTTTTGCTTAGTTTACAAAAAAACAGGAAAAAAACCCCACAAAAGTACAGGTTTCTATCAGATAAATAACCTGTGGTGAAGTGATTATGTAAAAAAGTGATCTCATTAAAAATGGATGCATTTCTTTGTGTTTAACCTTTGGTATAATTATCATAGCTGATTAGTTCTTCAAATGACTTATGCTATTTTGTTCCTTTCTCTTTTCATACCTGGTGTCTCCAACCTCGCTGTCCGTCCATACAGGTAAGTCATATATGTGTATAACTCAGCATCAGGGCTATGTAAGCCAGTTAATTTCATTTGAATGTAAATGTGTAATTGCATGTTTTGATCAACACCTGCTCTCCATCATTTGTAATTATGCACAGGCAGAAGTCACATTACAATACAGGTATACATATTAAATTTGAACACACGCTCAAACACATACTTGTTACCAGTGCTGGGTGGGTATCGCATCCAAAAAACTTATCGCGATATATTACGATACAAGAGACTGTATCGCGATATGTATCGTAATATATTTTCCCGTGCTGTATTGTATTGGTAATTTCAATCGACTTTGCCGATTTACTGTTATACTTCGATGCAAAAGGCATAACATGATATAATGTTGGCTGTGGTTGTGGATGCAAAATATTATGTATTCTAAGCAATTCCGATGTTGTCTTCGCAAGGGAGTTGCCAAATGTGTGTTATTCAGCCAGAGCACTGGACCATTACATTACATAACTGCAACATTGTCTACTACTACCTTTTTAAACTTTTTAACCCAAAATTGATCCAAAACACCCGGTTTTGCTCTTTCGTTTTTCACATTTCTCAGTTATTCGAATCGGCCATGCTTGGTGTGGTACCCAGCACTACATATGCGCGCATTACCGTAAGTGGACACCAAATACTACTGGGAGCGCATCTATTTTTAACTGTTAGGGTACTGATATAAGACAAGTTTGAGATCACACAATTTGATTGAGGGAAACCAATGTTTACAATAATACTATCTTATTTAAAATACATATTTGGCAACTGTATATGCTTTTAATAGACACAAGACATCCAACCATATACCATTTAAACATGGATATAATAATCCAGAAACAAAACAACAAATTTTAGGGACTGTGAAAAATTACAGCTCAGATTGTCCAGGTTTTCTGGTGGGCCCTGATTTTATTTTTGCTGGCCTGAAATCTTGTATTGACTGTACCTAGTACTATTCTTCAGTTGACTGGTTGTTGATTGTTTGTCTACCTGTGGCTCAGTAGATAGTGCGGTGGATTTGAAATCTGGAAGACCTGGGTTTAAGCTTTACCAGTGCCACTGAGTTTTATCTGTTCTTGGGTAAGACACGTTCCCTTATGCTCATTTGTCAGATAGGGATGTAAATCGGGTGGTCCCATGTGTCGGGGGTCTATCCTTCTAGCATGTTTAACCATGAATATCTCTCAGGGCAGGTTCCCGAATTCCTATATATCCTTCGTCTCTCTCTGGGTCTGCTCTAAATAACTGTAATATGTTGATGAGCCTTTAACCAACATTCAATTTTTATACCTCAGCATTCCCACAGCAGGTGACATGACCAAAACGGATCCTCAATATATTGATCAACCTCTGCATATCTTTGTGATTCCACCTATCAGAAATATTGTTATGATTAATTTACAAAAAAGATCATAAGAATAAATATTAAATGTAGTAATTCATCATAACTGATGTCATTTGACAGTTATCATCTGTTTTACTGTTAAAATTGCAGCCAGGTGGCACTATAGATCATCCGATACTGATAGATGATCTCAGTAAGTTGGAGGGTGGAAATAGGGTATGGGGGCCTTAAAATGGTCTGTGTAGCATAGCAGACACTTAGGGATCATTTTGTTTGTCGTCCATTGTTAACCTGCAACGTAACCTAGGCAATAACTTGAAAACTATGCGACCTATAATCGTGGAACTTCACACACATCGTCGTATTACCTCAAGGAATGATGTTACAAATGTTCAATAACTCTTGACATTTATTTTGGCAGGGTTATACCCCTTTTCATAAAACTTTAACCTGCAACCTATCAAGGCTCAAAACTGGCCATAACTTGTAAAGTTTTAGACCTATATTTACAAATGTTTTCATCTTACCCCAAAAGAATGTCACACATGTCCGATAATCCGGACTCATTTTGACAGAGCTGTTCCTCTTTTTTATAAAACTTTAACCTGCAACCGAACTGAGCTCATTACTTGGCAAAATATTGATCTATGGTCATGAAACTTTATACAGTTTTTTTCTTATCAATCATTTAAATGCCATTGACATGTCCAAAAACATTAAATTTTATTTTGACAGAGTGATGCCCCTTTTTATAAAACTAACCGTCAACCTAACCTAGCTCAGAACCTGACAGAATATTGACCTATGGTCATGAAACTTTACACAGTTCTTCCTAATCAACTATTCGGTGCAGAGATGTGTCAGATTTATTGTTAGAGTGTCCTTGCTGAAATAAGCACATGGCAGGTCTTACAAGTGTTCTGTGGAAAACCCTGATGGTCCTTGGCTTATCATGTTCTGACCCACTTTCCCATCTTTTCTGAATACCTCCCCTGCGAGAAGTTAAAGAACCGTTCTAGAACTGTTCTTGAACTAGTTCAAGAACCATTCCAAAACAGTTCTTGAACTAGTTCAAGAACTGGTTCTAGAACAGTTCATGAACAGAAAATGGACGGTTCTAGAACTATAAGTTCTGGAACTAGTTCTTGAACAGCCATTTTCAGTCCCCTGCGAGAATTTCAAGAACCGTTCTGGAACTGTTCTTGCACCAGTTCTTGAACAAGTTCTAGAACAGTTCAAGAACGTTAAATGGCTGCTTCTAGAACAATAGTTCAAGAACCTGGCCGGTGTGGCGCAGTCGGTGAACGGCGGATTTGTAACCGGAGGCCCCGGGTTCAATCCTCCGTGGTGCCACTGAGTTCCGTCGGTGTGTTCTTGGGCAAGACACTTTCCCTTAGCCTCGTCCGTCGGATGGGGACGTAAACCGGGCGGTCCCGTGTATCGGTCTATCCTCCGAGCACGTTTAAGAACCATAGGAATCTATTCGATAATAAGAGTAGGGCAGGTTCCCGGATTCCTATGTATCCTTCCCCTCTCTCTGGGGCGGCTCTAAATAACCTATACTGTGTTGATGAGCCGTTAAACAACATTCAATTCAAGAAAAATAGTTCAAGAACCTCTGTTCAAGAAAAACAATAGTTCTTGAACTAAGGTTCTTGAACTGTTGTTGTTCTTGAACAGAGGTTCTTGAACTGTTGTTCTAGAAGCGGCCATTTAACGTTATTGAAGTGTTCTAGAACTTTAAGTTTGTTTTGACAGATAAAGGTGAAAAGGGTACATTTCATGTTTCTTCTATAAATATATGCAAAACATAACAATATGAGAAAGTAAGAGTTTGGAAGTGTTGTTTAGCAAAAAAAAAGAAAAAAAAGAAGAGTTTTTTTACCCCACCCACCCCACCAAATATTGGCCACGATTTTTCAGAAACGGTCGTGCAAAAGCAGCTGCACAGTTGGCTGGCTAATACACTGCTTGGTGAAATGTTGAATAATTATGATAGTGAAATTAAATAATATCTGCAGGGCTGAAAACCATTTTTCAATCAACAACAAAAAACAAGGTTAAATCCGCGAAATCACATGACAATAGGAGTTTGATTTTAAAATACTGTTTCTACTGGCTACATTTAGAAATTTCCTCTTTCAAATACAACTATTACATATATTAGATGTTTTGATACAGTAAGTACTGTAAGTATAGTCACAAAACACTTACTTTTAAAGATTAAATTGTCCAAGGAAAATCTGTAGGTCAGGTGCCATTTCCCACCAAAAATTCAAAAGACACAGTTTGCATTTTATTTACACTCTTTGTGAGAATCACACTCAGGTCTTAAAAAGTTCTAAAACTATACAAGTTCATGAACTATACAAGTTCAATAATCCAACTTCTTAAACCTGAAGGCTAGTTCAAGAACAGTTCTTAAGTTTATAGTACTTACTGGCAGATTGTTGCTTTAAATACATGTGTGATTTTCCTTGATCAAATGGTAGCCTACTAATATTTAAATGATGTGCACACATGAGACAAAATGATAAAGGCTGTAAAATAATAATTTTAGGTCGTCATCTATCAACCATAGGTCCACACTTTGTAACCTAGTACATTTTAAATCCTGTCAGTTTGGACCACTTTTATTCATAAACTCAAGGATTGGGTATTTCCGTTTTAACCATTGATGGGGCTGAAAATCTTAAAAATTACATATCATCTCCATCATCATGGCACTCTTATGGTGTGCCTAAAATAGTTCCTCAGTTGTGTCACAATACTAGGAAGGTGATATATAAGAAGACATATAGTATAGTAGTGTATACAGATCTGTACTGTCTGTAACATTTTAACCAGGTTAACTGTTGAACCAATTTAGGTTCAAGAACTTGCTTATACTCAGATTAATCAGTTTGAACCACAAATAAGTTCAAGAACTACAAATTCATGATACCTCAGTTCTGGAAAGGTTCTAGAACTATATAAGTTCATGAACCCAAGTTCATGAACTATACAAGTTCAAGAACCAACTTCTTGAATTTGAAGGCTAGTTCAAGAACAGTTCTCCAAGTTCTAGAACAGTTCTAGAACCAAGTGTTAATTTATGAACCTTTACCAAGGGTAGAATTGCAAATCTTGAACCATTCTAGAGCTAACGTCAGTTCTTGAACAGTTCTAGAACTAATATCAGTTCTTGAACAATAAAGTTCAAGAACTATACAAGTTCTTGAACTTTGTTCTTGAACTTTAATACTAGTTCAAGAACAGTTCTTTAAGTTCTAGAACAGTTCTAGAATGTTCTAGAACTAACTGTTAGTTCTTGAACTTT
>JAWPHD010021183.1:0-29082 GCA_037043455.1 Cyrtodaria siliqua | reverse complement strand
AAGGATTTCGAAGACTAACCGACTGTTAAAATATCATCTTATATACTCGACCACGCTTTGTAGATTAAGATACGTTAGAAAATGTTCTTTGGTACAAGTTACAGTCATTTTTTTTGGCACGTGTCAGAGTAAGGGTTAGTGTTATGGGTAGGTTTGGGATTAAGGTTGTATCCCATCAGAGTTGCTCCTCCCCTGATCATGACGAGTAACAAAAAAACAGACTATAGTCCTTGTCAAAGAACGTCTGGCAGATTAATAGCAACGTGCCGTTGTCTGCAGTTAAATGTAGACTGGTCCCCTGACTTTACTTTTTCGGAATTTGTATTAAGTCATGGGACCAGTCTACAATGAAATGTTGGCAGATGAGTTCTTACCTGGGCCGGATGAGCAGACGAACATTCGCACAACCTTGGACTGTTGGCATGGCAAGTTTTCCAGGTCTACTCCACCACGAAGAAGTGTATCCACAGTAGTAAACTCGTGTTCATCTAGATCTTCATATCTCAGTGGCTTCTCGTTCGCTTTTCGAACCAACTCAGCCATGTCATTCTCTATCACATCATCAAGATGGCGTATCCGAATTGGGCAGCCGGATTCTGACGAAATAAACATGATAGTATGGGTATATATTACAGTAATTACAGTACAAAATATTACAGTCTGCAATATAAAGGCACTGTGATTGAATACCGAGCTCAATATATGACGAAAAATGGCTCCACTAATTCATGGGACTATTATGCGTCTAACGACTGCAAAAAAGTGAGCCGAACCCGTGGATTCAGGCACGTGCTTGCGTTCCGGTGCGTCCTGACTGTATATATTAGCGTAGATAATGCATAATCAAAAAAATTAGCATACTGGTGTTAGATTCATATATTTCTCTATGTATACGAGTTTATATGATAATTCGGGGTTTAATAATATGCAAAAACAATTTGCTTTATACTATTCTTATAATTAATAATAATGACTGAAAAAGTGCAATTTATTTAGAAACAAGAGGTCAATCACCTTGAAGCCCTACTGATAGGTTTTGATAGCTAGATCAGCATTCCTGTGAAGTTTCATGAAAATCTGTCAAGTAGTTTCAGAGGAGTAGTCGCTACAAGTTTTTACTATATAACTCTGTATAAACAAAGATGGCCGCTGACAGCCATGTTTAATGTCGAATCTAAATAATTTTCAACAAGGACCAACGTCATATCATGCTGATCATTTTAGAAAAAGTCCCATATCAATATCACTTATAGTTTTCAAGAAGTAGTCGCTACAAACTTGTTTTTTAAAAATCTATTTTTAGCCAAGGCGGCCATCTTGAATTTCCGGACGGCCTGACATTTTGCTAGGATCAACTAGATATCAAGAGCAACATTCCCGTGAAGTTTCATGAAATCTGTCAAATAGTTTCTGAGGAGTAGTCGCTACAAGTTGTTACTGTATAACTATATGTAAACAAAGATGGCCGCTGGCAGCCATGTTTAACGTCGAATTAAAATGATTTTTGATAAGTACCAACATCATGTCATGCTGATCATTTTTAAAAATAATCCCATATCAATATCGCTTATAGTTTTCCAGAAGTAGTCGCTACAAACTTGTTTTTTAAAAATCTATTTTAGCTTTGTTGGCCATCTTAGATTTCACATCAACGTGAAATTTTGCTAAGATCAACTAGACATCATTGGCAACATTTCTGTAAAGTTTCATGATAGTCCATCCAGTAGTTTCAGAGGAGTAGTCGCTATAAAAAAAAAGTTTACAGACGGACGGGCGGATGACAGACACCGCACCACGCCATAATCTCTGCTGATCTTTGAACAGTAGAGCTAAAAAATAACGGGACGCCGCGATTTTTACAAATTCAAGATTGCTGTTTGTCTCTTTAAAAATTAAGATTGCGAAGAAATAAGAATTAAATCGGCATGCAACAAACATGCAGTTGGCACTGTTTTCAAGGTTAAAGTTTTCAACACGTTTAATATCATTGGTAACTAATCTTGAGTAAACAGTTTAAGAAGGTGGGTCCTTGAATGTGTTTAAGCTAATGAGATAATATGTTATATAGCTAATATATGAGCATTCTTAACTGACTTCAGCGGGATTCTATTTTTAGCTCCACGAATGGTACAGGTTACAAGTGTATATAGGTAATGGTGGGCGGGGTGGGGGTGCTGAGAGAAACATCACAGTGGTCACAGGCCGGACATTTATTGGGGGTATAGATAAAATGCGGTTTTTTTGTTTTATCTCGGATTAGCCCGATTCTTAACTTGTCTACTGAAATGTTTTTTGTTTTGTCGAAATTAAAATTAATACCTTAAAATTTACATGCGTGTTAAAAAGTAACGTTTTGCTAGCAAAAAATCGATGTACAGTGCTTTGGGGGGTATAGAATCACTTGGGTTAAATGTCTAATTTTAAAATTAAAGGAAAATGTTTATTTAATTTCTGATTTAGATTTACCCTTTTAGTTGTATGATAGCAAAATTTCTAAAATTATTGTCCTGAAACTGTGATTTTTTAATAGGCGTTTTTGCACCAATATTTACATAATTTCATTTTATCCTTAAAAGTGCCAAACTTCAACAAGTTACCTTAATTGATGATTGCATTTTGACTTTTGTCCCTAACATTTGTTAAAACAGCAAATATTTATTTCTGAGTTTACTGTGACAGTTTGAATTTTTCGTTTCAAAAACACACTTCATTCAGGTAGTATAGAATCATTTTTTCTGAGAGGTGTTGCACATAGTGATATATTTTGCATGGAAAAATATCCCAAATAATTTCACCGTTGAATAAATGTATGCTTATATGATATATCTTCAAGCCTGGAAAGTTTTAAAATAATCTAAAATATATGAGCTGAGAAAATTGAATTTAAACAGGAAATGATTCTTTACTACCAATGATTCTATACACCCCAAAGCACTGTACGATGTTTTGTCTGCGTGGTATTGTCTTCGAAGAAGGTATCCCTTTAATTTTGCTGACCTTCCGTAATGTGCTTTTTTCAATTCATTCAAACTTTGCCCATGTCTTCAGTATCATCAAGTTCACTCGGATACCAATCTCATTAAAATCATATCCTAATTACGCTTTGATACTCTCGGCTATTGGATCTGACAACTTTGCCTTTGAGGTCACGTCAGATCGACCTTTCATCTAATCAATATTCATGAGAAGATCAACTAAATTCAACCAATGAAATCACGCGCTTCAGGTCTCACTACAGAATTACCTCCCTTGACCATGACGGTAGAAGATTCCTACACCGTAAAAAACTAGGGCTGTGTTAATCGGTTTGCTCTCAACTTGGAAATGTGCAATCATTTTCTTATTTCTGCCTTCAGGTGACAAGATTGGAACATGTTCATGACTTCTGCCAAGTTTGGATGCCACTGGGTGATTTTCGAGGAAGATATGATAATTTGAAAATAGGTAGGAATACAGTTGAATTATCAGTAAAATGGAGCTAGTTTTGAGGGGTGCTGAAAAAGATTGAAATTTAAAAAATAATAATCTGGTCAACTTTTGATTTTTTGTGGATATTCTGAGCTTCAGAGGAAGTTTTGAAGATCGAGGGGAGATTTAAAGACCAATGGACATTTTATAGCATGTTTGCAGTGGTCCACAAGTGACCGTTTCTACATATATTATATAGTGTTGATTAATTCACTAGTGAGACGTTCATATGCACTTCAGATGACGTTCGAGTGAACTGAACAAGCGAAAATCTAGTAACCTTAGTAGCGAACATTATGGTAGCGTGATAAATGGTCTGATTTTAATGAGATTGCTCGGATACACAAGAGCCATAACTCTGTATGACATTTTAGAACAAAAATATGGCATTTCTTTCCACTAGAAATTTATTTACGCTTAACCTTCAACATTTAATTATAGGTGAGACATTAACATTAAATCTTTAACATTTAATTTCTTGACAGCACTATATCGGCGAGACAGGTGGACGTTTTTGTTTAATGTTTTCTTAAAAGCATGTCTTAAACAATGACTTGAACACTTTCATATTAAGCAGGTTGTATATATATATAGAGAGAGAGAGAGTGAGAGTTGTTTATGTATATTTATTTAACACAAGGCCTGTGAAGATCTCCTGTTATCAATCGCGTTCTGATAACCATAAACTTGTATTCAATATTTCAGTTTATTTCATAGGACACTCGTATTTATACGTTAATATACGAATTATTGAGTGTCAATTTAAAACGGCTTATAGTTTCCAAGGACTGCGTAAGAACGCGCAACTGATCGGCAATATTTATCATGCTCATATTTCATAACTTTGATAAGATTGTATTTGAAAGATTGTAGCGCCACTTCACGAATGTTTATTGTATTTCATTCGCCTAATATCATGAATATATTGTGATAAACTAATCGTTTTCGCATGGTTATTAGGTACGGAATCGGGCTAAAGAACTATTAAATACTGTAACTTTAGGTTCTGTTGGGTAGTATACATGTGTATTGATTAAGGCAAAGTTTAATCAGAACCTGTTAGTATCGAATTATGTGTTAATAGAAGTATGCGGGTGGCTTTAAAATCAATGCATATTAAGCTAAATTAAAGTTTACGTAGTTTTGATATATACTGAAAGGAAAAAGAAACGCATAATAAAAAAATTGCCTATACTACACTATTAAATACACCTAATTCTACGTAATATTCGGTGGAAATTCCAGATATATCTCAACGTGTTTTGTACAAAAAGGGGCTACAGCTAATTACAGAAAGGACAACTCTGCCATGTACTAGACCTTTTAATCAAAGTATACTTTGATACACGAAATTCATAAATGTTGAAGTTTCGCTTGAAAAAGTTAAGCCATTTCAGTATTGTGTTTAATGTTAAGACTGCAACGTTTACAGCCTTAGTTTGCTCACCTGCTTGAGCCAAATGCGCATTTTGTCGATGATGAAACTTTAAAGGAGTAACCATCGGTGTGTTCGGTGCTGTTTAAACCATCATTCCGAAAGAACAGGCCCAATGTCGCCCTGTACCATTCTATTAGCACTAGCATATTAAACATATAATATATAGCGTAAATACATATTATGTGTTTCTTTTTCCTTTCAGTATATATAAAACCAGCGCCGCATATGACGGTGTCTACAGTTATAGGGTTTGGTGGGGTATTCCCTTTTGCATCGTATCAGATACCATCATTCAAATCGTTTGAGCTTTTGAGTAATTGAATTGAATGTTGTTTAACGGCTCATCAACACAGTATAGGTTATTTAGAGCCGCCCCAGAGAGAGGGGAAGGATACAAATCCGGGAACCTGCCCTACTCTTATTATCGAATAGATTCCTATGGTTCTTTTACGTGCTCGGAGCCGCCCGGTTTACGTCCCCATCCGACGGACGAGGCTGAGGGAAAGTGTCTTGCCCAAGAACACACCGACGGAACTCAGTGGCACCACGGAGGACTGAACCCGGGGCCCCCGGTTACAAATCCGCCGCGCTACCGACTGCGCCACGCCAGCCCTCGAGCTTTTGAGTAACCTTGGACTCCATACATTTATAAAACGGTATAGAAGATGCGTATGACAAAGACACCAACATCACCATATGCATGTATATATTCTACTAATCAACGTGTATCTTAATAATATATCTTTGAATACGTAATTCAATTCATTATTTGTTAGGAATGGAATGTATTTCTTTGGTTTTCCGTTTTGTTTCTTTTTAGAAACGAAAGGGCCGCGGTGGCCCTGTTTCGACTCTATGTTCGGTCCGGATAACATGGGTTCGAGTCTAACTGGCGCCACTGGGGTTTCCCGGTGAGTCCTTATGCGAGACATTTCCCTTAGCATCGTCCGCCAGATGGGCAAGTTCAGTCGGGAGATTCCGTGTATCGGAGTAGGTCCTCCAAGCACGTTTAACTACTAGTATTCGATAGTAATGACCTACTTGTCAATAACCCATTGTAAGGCGTGCCTAATGAAATCCAAATTGAATACCAATTGATATTTAATTTATATCAAAATAGTGTAAATTTACGTCGTTCCTCCAATAACGATTAAATTGAAGTCAAATACGTGTTGAAAGGAACCACAATGGTCGCCTGCCATTAAATGTAAACACGCTACATGGCAAATATACAATTCAGAGTACAAACAAGGTAAAGCAAACAAATACGCATTATTTATGTAAGGCAGTACATGCAATTGCAATTTACGGATAAGAATATTATAATTCAAAATATCCCAATCGAAGACAGTATATACTATTCGAAAGTTAAATTGCTGATATTGTCGTTCGATGTAAACTGATTTATCTAAAGTATACTCACATAGACACTTAGGGCACTTTAGAGTTACATCGAATTCATTATTCAGACCAATTACTTCAGGTTTTCATCAGTTAGAAATGATTGCAAGAAGGTTTGACTAACTGGCAAGGTACAACTGTAAATGCATACTTTCGTTATAGCAAAGTGTTCAATTAAAGTGATTTAAATGTATAATTTCGTTAAGCAAGGTGTTCAGCTTAAAGTAATTTAACACAATGACAAGTAAAGTTGCTCAAAAACCTTGAAACACAATACCTCCCGTCGATTTTAGTCAGAATAGGAACTTAGAGGAGGTCAATACAATGTGGTTAACAGATTATATGGGAGCCCAAATGAAGAACGACAAGATGGTTAAAGCATTACACGTGACTCCAACTAACGCATAGGCTGGTTGGTTAGGGCGTTACATTGGAACCCGAAACACAAAGGTGTATTGTCAGCAGCTTAGTTAAAGAATTACATGGGAACATAAGTGACGACGGGACTAGACAATTGAAGCATTTCGTGGTATCCCAATAGACACGTTGGTTGAAGCATTCCATTGGAATTCCATTGACGCCGAGGTTAGAAAGTTGGATCTTTTCATGGGAGCCAACCCAAAATGACGCCGAGGCAAGCTGGGTAACGCATTACATTGGAACCCAACTGACACAGAGGAAATCCATATGACGCCCATGAATATGGTGTAAGCATAACCATATAATTATGACGGTCGTTTTTTTTGTGGTAGAGGCAGACCACTCCATTTTGCCTGGGTAGAACCAGTACTGTATACCTCCTGCCATCCTTAAAGTGGGATTCGAACCCGCAGCGGCGAGAGGCGAGAAAGTTTTAGACGCATCGTCTTTTATTTACTATTCCGGCCACGCATTGACATACACTGGCGCTTTTGGCAGCAACTGATGAACGTGAAGATGGCAGTAGGAAAATGCTACTGATGTAGTAGGCGTAGCTACTGCTGTATCTACTCAGCTGCTGCTACTACTACTGCCAACTTACGTTCATCGTCACCTGACTGAATACACCGCCATTTCAAAACATGTGATGTGAACATGCATGCCTAGGATCTGACTGAGTGACTCTAGAGATTGCACGAGTACATGTCTCCTTTATGTATCCACGTTTTAAGGCGTCTTTAAACTCAGCGAAATCCCTTTCCTATTGTTGTAGCATGGTATCTAAATTATTTGATAATAAACGAATCCTATATGCTTAACAGGCCTGGTATTTCACATGATAAAAATACACTTAGCAGGTATTACTCGAGAAACGTTGTCTATATAAATCAATTAAATCGATATCGTTCGACAAATAAAAGTGTCATTTAATTTATATGAATGAAGTGTAAAGGGTTGAACCTTTGTCATACTAGTCGCTTTCATTACATGTTCAGTGAAGTTGAATTCATCATGAATATTAAATTGTAGGAAAGAAGTTTCTCACGTAAAGATCGTCATATATAAAGAGGGTGACACGTGCTATCAGGGAAGGACCGAAGCGCAATGGTATACTGGTTAGATCGCCTGACTTGCATTTAGGTCGTGGGTTCGAGTCCCATTGCCGCGTTATACCAGAGACTTTAAAAATGGTAGTAGTCACTTGTAACCCTTGCTTGACGGGCAAATAATGGGTACTGCTACGTCTGGTTGGCCCAGTGTCAGAAAGAAATGACTTGGTTGGGTATCATGTATTACGGCGTGGTATTCCAGTGTGGCAAAACTACTTCTGGTACAAGTAGACAGTAGACAGATCCACATTACACTACACACACGCATTCAAAAGTCCAGACTCTATTTTGTGGGTGTTTCATCGGTTAAAATATGGTGGAGGGACTATATAACTTAGAAATACACACACGCGCTATCGAGGATTTTGTTTGTATAGTGCTTTACGTCAGTTTTCAACACATGTAAGGTTATATATGACAGTCGATTTTTTGTGAAAGAGGCAGACCACCTATTTTCCTGGGCAGAACACTACTTTACACCTTCCGCCATCCGTAATAATCGACACTCGGGGAAGGGAATGAACAGTACTTGCATACATCACGGGCTTTCAGGGAAGAGAATACTGCGTAAAACATGGTCCACACGAAACGGGCTCTCATGGTCCTAAGAAAGAGACCAGGGCCGTTTTTCCAGAGGTAAGGTTAAACAATGGGGAAAGTTGCATGATTTTAAAAGGAATTTGATTGGGGAATGGGCCTTATAGTTAGCCTATACAGGCCTCTGCAAGGAAGGGTAAAAAGGCCCTGGAGATAATGGGCACAACATTCGACATTAAAATTTAATGATCTTTCAAAAAAGAATTTCGACCGAGGCAATTGGTTTTAATTTTGGTTGGCGGATGGGTTAACATCTCTTTATATTTAATGACATTCATGTGCTCATATACGTAGCCGCGAGGGATCTGCTGAAATAAAAGTTTGCGATCATAATTACTTTTGTGTTTATAGTAACAATCATCTATCAACCCGTATCTCATTAATTATTCACTCTATTTAGCGGGCGATTATTAACTTGTTACTCAGTGCAGTAACGGAAGAGGTCCGGAGTCCCCCTACCACCTGACATCACCTGATATTTTTCATTAAAAGCAAAATAATAATAATAAAATGATGGGTATATACGTTGAAGAGACTGTTATAGGCCAATACACGTTGAAGGGACTTTTATAGGCCAATACACGTTGAAGGGACTGTTATAGGCCAATACAATCTTAAAGAATAGTACCAAAACAATACCAACGGCAACCGTCATAACACAGGTACTAATTGTACACCGTCAAGATACATTCAAATCTTATTAACTTGCACAGTTTTACATCACATCGATCCCATCATAAATTGCGAAGTTGTACAAGATCTTCACTAATCCGTACTTATGCGCATAACTACATAGCAGGCTCCTAGCTATATACGTTAAGGTTAGGTCAATTTTCTTTAGGTTTAAGGTCAATTTTCTACAATTTTAACGCCAATTATCTTAAGGTTTACGTAAATTTTCTTCATGTGTTTGCCTACACATAATGGCAACTAAGAAAAGTTTGTTTGTTGTTTGTTTGTATGGTGTTTTACGTCATTGTCAACACATGTAAGGTTATATATGAACTAAAGAGTTGGTCAGAATAAAGGATATCCAGTTTAAAGTGTCACACTATTGAATAAAACAAAGAACAATGGTGCCCCAGTGTTGTTTCCTCGTTTTTTTGTTGTCTATCTACGTCCTTGAGAATTCTACAGCACAAACGTATTGAAAAGCAGGTTAATCACGCCGATTCGTGTAAAGAAAAAATACGATTTTAACATCAAGATAACTAACATTACGTGAATAGGTAACAATATAATTATATTTTTAATACACAAAACTAGTTTCCAATATCGGAAGTAGATCAGTATAGTTACGTTGTTATCTAAAGGGCAAAACATAATGACAACTACATGTATATACATGTCGGATTTGTTCACAAACAAATATTGCTTCTATACAAACAATTTACGATCTGTCAATGGTGAAATTTGACACTTCGGTGCACGGTAATTAAGTTTGTCCATTTGTTTACTTATGACAATATGTTTCGTATATATGTATGCCGGTTATACGTTGATTTATATATATTAGGCTGTATTTTGTAATAAGTGTACATGCTCTCCTTTGCTAGAGTGAAACAAATAAATATATATATATATGGTTTTACAGAAATTGTTTCATTTTTTTCCCTCACGCGCCCCAATTTCAATATTATCAATGTTTTCTCCGACCAGGGGCGGGGATAGGTTCAGGGGAGATTGCGGGGAGGGTATACCCTGAGGCTTAGACAAAAATGAATTCCAGTTAGGCGGGATTAGACCGACAACGATGTCACCAGGGTAGGGCATCTATAGACAGAACACGTTCCTTTAAAGCAAACATAAAGTTTGGATATTAACTACCCGAAGGAATTAGACATAGAGTTTCCTATTAGACAATCCATTTGTAGAATCGTATAATTTCCAAGGTTATACCCCTATACCCCATGCTGGAAAAAACATTGATATGTGCATTTCCACTAATAACAATACCGTGGCAGCAAAGTCGGAATGCTTACCTCGAATGGCAGAAAAAAAGAAGATTATTACCTTTATCCACCGCCACGCTAGCTCTCCGTTGCATTTTTGTGTCTTTTACTTTCACCAATAAGTTTCCATTTTCTTCCTACACGGGTTTCACGGTCACACCGGGAGAAAATGTTCCTTAATATTATCAAGCGTCCCGTCGTTAAGGAAGATTGTTTTACAGACCATAAAATAACAACGTGTCCCCATAAATAGAACACATTCAAGAGACTAATATGTTCGATCGATTTTGTAAAATTAATTTCGGTTAAACATATTACCAGATCTTTTCAATATCTGAAAGCTTACGAAAATAAGAAAAATCCGACGTAAGCTACTTAGTGCAAAATTAATGTATCGACATTGGCAAACTCGAGTTCAGATAATGCAGGGGATAGTATCGTTATAGAGAGAAAAGTTAACAGTATTTCATATATAGAGCACCGTAATATAAAGCCCTGAAAGCACATACAGGAGCACAACTTTACTTATACTATCCCATAACAATATACACGTGCTCATTTATTATTGACGAGTTAATACATTAAATACTTAATACATTCAATAATAAATTAGCACCAATATGAGATTCTATTTATCATAGATGTCATTATTCGGGCCAAGATCGGGTACGCTGCGTGTGACGTCGTTTGTTAATTGTGTTGTACCACTCCCAGGCCATATGGTTGGTTGGTTGAATGGTGCTAAAGTCATTTTCAGCACATTTTAGGCTATATATATGGGGTCGATGCTTGGGATAAACCATTACTCACTCCGGGACACCAATCCTTTCCATGAGATGATTTAAAAGTTAATTAAATGAAAGATAACGAAAAACATTCGAAACATGTAAGCTTCAGAGGCTAGCCAGAGTCTTGGAAAGACCCGTATTTTTGTCTGCAATATACCTTCTCGACGTTCTCTGGTATTGAAATGCATAGTGCTCGTCACCGACATTGATATATAAAGCATTTCGAAGTCCAAAGTCAATGTTGACAATATGTAAGGCAAGGTTTCGCACTTTTTTTTTTTTTTGTTGATACAACATTGGTAATTGGATCAAATGGGTAACGATGTGCATGCTATTCAATCAGACACTGATCGACGGTAGTCTTTTTCAAACATACGACGTGTCATCTGTGATATATTTATATTTTTTTTGTAAACTCGTGTCCGCCATGTTTTGTCTCTCTATATAGGCATTGCATCCGCATCACGGTCGTTTTGCTCGACCAGTGTGATTGTTATTGAAAATTGGCGAAGCATTACCAAATGTGTATCGATGTCAGTCTAAATTGCACCGACAATATACGTGAACAGATAACCCAATCTCCACGCAGAGTTATCGTTCCTTATATTCACATATACCTCTGCATACTACTAAATTACAAGATTTTGGTAAAACCTGCTAAATTGGAATATTTTTGCCTGAAACTTATTTATTTCTTGTGTAAATATAATTTTCAGAATATCTGCAAATTAGATGTTGCAATATTTGAAAACAATTTAGTTTTAATCGGGACTATTTTACTACCAAAATAATACGTACTTTGGTCTCCTCAATCGATTCGCATATGTAAACATTTGAAACCGAAGCTTGATAGCAGAAAATTAATAAAAATAATTAATTCATAGAAAAACAATTTCAAAATATTGAATATAGGTCTATATTTCATCTTTGCGGACCACGCAAAAGGGTTTATTATAAACATCGTCATAACATTTTTTAGAATAATCGCGTGACCTAAACGTTCGCCCCACTTTCTTTGAAGTTGACAGATTGCGTATAACCGGGTTACGGGAATAGACGAGGCGTTTCCGATGTGTATCGGTGTCAATCGGAACTATACGCCAATCGTAATCGGTAACGGAAATAGACGAGGCAGTTCTGTCTGGTATCGTCGAACATCCGACGTGTAAATAAGCATGCGGCTTAGTAATCTATTCCATTTTTACACTCATTTGCAAGGTAGTTAGTGGTATTGTGGCCTTAGCCGTCCCTTTTAACGCCGACACTGCGAGACGACGATGTATTTAGGTTCAACCCCACTAGCAAGTGGTATGTTCACAATTGTGTCGTTATGTAGTTGATTCAACAGTTTGAATACCGCAATCGTTCTTGACAGCATTTTGTGAATATGCTCTTTTGAAATATCTATTGACTGTTATTGATTATACTGTCATAACACAGTTAGATGTCTTATGGCACTTGTATAACGGCACTTGTATAACAAGATGGTCGTTAGGTGAAAATAAAGTATTTTAAACGAGCGTCAGTTGGTCGAGGCTGGGAAGCTAATATGCATATTATATACAAAAATGCAATACATATTGACATATGGAAATATATAAAACATACGGTTTTATTATATAGATATATATAATTTTAAGGATATATTACATCTTTAAACTGGTGATAGATACCGACGTCTATGTGTTAACGTGGGTGCGATCTCAAGCGGAAATACATTTCTAAGAAAATGATTTGGTATGTCGGGACATTTCATTTCGTAAGTAACTGACATACAGTATTTTCAAGAAATAAACTTGAAATCAAAGACGTGTCATGGTGTACTTAACCAGTATGCATTACTATCCTTTGAGTCTTAACGACAATCGCTTTAACCAGTCTGAGCCTTCTAATATATAGTTGTCTTTGTGTGTAAAAATGTGTATTATACTTTTCCCATAATGTATTTGTAAGCTATGTTTGTTTTGTCAATATAATTACGATCACACCTATTATAATTCAACGGCTATCGGATAGCTCTTCTTTTGACACTATATGAAATATACATATATTTTTTTATGATTTATTTTAAATAGAATAATGACAATGAATCTAAATTTACTGATCTAAACTTAATCATTCCTACATAAGATGAATAGCGCCAGTGTGTGTATTATCCATGGACGAGGTTTATGACATAATGCGGTCGATCAGGTCGAATTAAGTATTTATTAAGCCCGTTAGAATTGGATTTGGAAAGATCACAGAAAACAGACTTAACGGGACGACAATACTGAAATATATTTTGCTGAACAACATTTTTTTTCCGTATTTGTAGGCATTGGCTAACGTTTGCTTTGAGGAGAAGATAAAAGTATTATACTTTATAAGGTATTAATCTATACATCCATATAAATACCTGTATCACTAAAAGCAAAACAAAACATAGAGTGTTTATTGACGTTGGCATAACTTGAGCTAATCATACAGGTCAGTCTACACGGGATGAAATTGAATTGGGGTTTAAGGCGCACCAACATATGAACGTTTAGGCCTATATGGCGCCAAACAGGAATGAACATGCCAGGCTCATCCTCCATGTACATCAAGTGGAGAATGGGCCTAGACTGAGTTGCTGCAAATTCTATAGCAGACATTCCATTTATGATGGAGGCACGTTTCCGCGTTTGCATACCGCAGTGTCAGACATTCCATTTACGATGGAGGCACGTTTCCGCGTTTGCATACCGCAGTGTCAGACATTCCATTTACGATGGAGCCGGGTGGGGGTGGGGGTGTGGGGGGGGGGGGGGGGGGGGGTGGTTGTGAGATTGCAGTGGTTGTATTCTACCCCGGCAACCACACGGAGTCTACACTGGGAGAAAATCAAATGGATTTATAGCGACGTCTTCTTACTCAAAACAACTGATAAGAATAAAGTGATGTTTGAATTGAATATTGTTTAACGGCTCATCAACACAGTATAGGTTATTTAGAGCCGCCCCAGAGAGAGGGGAAGGATACATAGGAATCCGGGAACCTGCCCTACTCTTATTATCGAATAGATTCCTATGGTTATTTTACGTGCTCGGACCGATACACGGGACCGCCCGGTTTACGTCCCCATCCGACGGACGAGGCTGAGAGAAAGTGTCTTGCCCAAGAACACACCGACGGAACTCAGTGGCACCACGGAGGATTGAACCCGGGGCCTCCGGTTACAAATCCGCCGCGCTACCGACTGCGCCACGCCAGCCCTCTAAGTGATGTTTGAACACTAGTGGACGGTCACATGAAGTAGATATACTATTATTGTTTTAGTTTTCTATTGCAATTAAAACAAATATAGTTACCAAGACCACAGTGAAATAATTAGATTTGACCATAACGGGTCATCTGTCGCTCGCTAATTAAATTTGACCATAACAGGTCATCTGTCGCCCGCACAATGTTGATCCTATTGTTCGGGCGCTTGTTTCAGCCAACTTTTTTTTAGCACAATGCATTTACAAGTATTTATTAATGGGACAATGTCCGTAACTTTTAGCTTATAAAACACACACTAATTATGTTCACAAACATAACACACTAACCATTATTGAATATTTACTTTTAAATGCAAGATTGTTTAACGGAATTCAATCGTGGTGCACAAAAAGAAGTGCCGCTTTGTGCGTTTGAACTAAAATTACACTCTCGGGTAATAATAGTGAGCTCGAGATTGTCTACATCGCTCCCGCGGGCTATACATATTGCCCAATACATACCTAATGCGCTAATGGAAGTCACGTGATCAGCAGAAAAGGTAAATAAAGTGTCCCACATTATTTACATATAATAATTAAAAACTTTTCTTTTTTTTCAAATCACGAATGTATAACTACAGACTTCTCTGAGTCTATGCTCAAGTTTTCATGTATACATTTCACTGAATAAAAGTCAGAGAGTTATTTGGTTATGCTCAATATCTGCTAACTTATGGACAGTGTCTCTTTAAGCCCGTTAACATTGGATTTGGAAAGATCACAGAAAAAAGACTTAACGAGAAAACACTATTGAAATATGTTTTGTTCAACAACTTTTTCACAAGGTATTTATTTGTAGGTCCTATGCGTATGCTAACGTTTGCTTTGAGCAGAAGATACAAGTCTTTAGCCGTAACTTATAAGACTTTAATCTATATACGGACCTATAAATACACGTATCACTAATCATAAAAGCAAGTGTTTAACAAATCAACTACAACAAATTAAGAGATAAAAATGCTGATTTTTTCAATCTGGGTGGCATGCGAGTGGTTTTACGGTCTGAAAAGCGACGCGGTAGCCTACTGTAGCGGAGCTGTACTGGCATTATACCAAATATCGTCATATTTATGTCGGTTCTTTAATATATCTAAATCAAAACTAGTCATCTCATAAATATTTTTGCCGGTAGAGAAGCTTACCCCTTTGCCGTAGATATTCTGTGTTTACATTGTTTCTATTCTCAGTAACACGTGTCATGTGACCGTTACTAAATATAGACTGACTTGGGAAACGATAACTATGCGTGGAGAACCTAGACGGTTACTAGCGGAAATAAAACAGCGCCCCGTGATACTAGCCGATTGTTTTACGGTTACTAGCGGATAAATAACTGGGAAGAATTGTAAGTAGTTCGTCATAAAGTAGTATTTTTTAAATAACTACTCGTTTTGTCGAAAAACACTTGCTTCTACGGAACGCTAGATATATTTAACTAATTAGATAATTATAAGTTAATTTCCCAAACAGAAGCTTTTATTATGATATAACTGAAATAGTATCCGAAAATGCATGGACATTTGACAGATTATTGCAGTTTTCCTTTACTTATATCTAATAAGTAACGCGTTACAGCACAGATTAGTATGCAAATAGTTAATATATAGTTAATTAATCTTGGAATAAATTTGATAAGCAATGGGCGTAAATTGTATACCAAAAATGTTGTGTTTTATAGGAATATGTGGGCTACGGTTACTGTAAAAAAACCTGTAAAAACAGGCACCGGTTACTATACGCATTTTAAAAAAGTACAATGGGAGATAGCATTAACTTATAAATTACCTCCCGTCTAGCATTACCAGCGCTATCTCCTGTTGTTAACCTGGTCCTGAGTATTTATTGTATTTTATGTATTTTCAAAAGAATTTCTTGCCTAAATAAGTCTGTATACGTGTGATTTCAAACAATGTGCATTTGAATAAGAGTTGAAAGAGTATTTTTCTGTATAAAATATACGTTTTAAACAAATTTGAATAGAAGCAATATACGTTGGACTCCAAATGTGCCCTTGACCTTTGACCAGGTTTCCGGGTAATGGCTGGGACACGAAAAAAAAAAAGTTTAAAAAAATACCTCCAAGTGTGACCTTGGGTGGGAACCTAATTCTTGCGCGTGACACTCCTGAAGTTTGACCTATCCCTTTAATAGTTTCCGAGTAATGGCTGAGACACGATTTCGGACGGACGCACGCACGGACAGTACGATTATAATATACCCCGAATTATAATATGCCTCCAATATGACTCCGAGCTTGCAATGGTTTATAATGGTTTATAATGGGTTATAATTGTATATTAAAATAACGAACTAATATATATATAGAGATAAAACAGAGATGAACCAACTGGTTGGACCTGGTTTCAATCGGAACTGTCTCACAATTTCCGATGCTCTGCGGAAATTAGCGAGTTTGTACGCTTTGACCTGGTTTTCATGCGCAACATCTCGATCACTTCTTCGAAATGATTCCGAAGAATGACGGGATTGCCCAATTTTGTACGATTACTAAAATAATATAAATATATTTAGGGGCTTATGCATTGGTCTGTGTGCGTAAATGTTAACGAATATTTGCAATGTTGAGTGATGCACCTATTGACAGCAAGGCGTCATTTACATCAAGAAGACGTTCCACTATCGTTCTTATCTGAAACATGTGCGTTTGCACACTGCTGACAGCGTACACATATTTTGAATTTCCTTTAGAAATTTTTTCAAAGCCATTCGTTGTTTCAGGTAAAGTATTCGTAAGTCCTTGATTCGTAATGACACCAAATTAACTAAATGTCCTAGCCGTTCCATCTTGTCTTCGTTTGAAAAAAATTCCCATTTATTTGCGGTCTCTTCGGTCAAATATATTTCCTGTTCCAATCTGCCCTTTAAATGTGCAAGTGATTCATCCTCTTCGTGACCAAAGAGATCCTGGTCGTCATTATCCTTATTCAATCCAGGCGCTACTTTTTTCCCCATCAAAGCTAAGGACATAGGTCTTATCTGTTGGTTTCATATCAAGAGCTTGATTAATTACACCTGGTGGAATTTCTTTTGGAATGTAAAGTCCAACAATGTCATACGCAGCAACACGTTTTTTTTGATGGAACAGCAAAATTTATTGAAGTGTTCTGAGGATCATATTCCCCACGTTTTTTTATTGTTCTGAGCGACATTACCACTGGATTTAATTCCACTCATAAACCGCAGTGCCTTTCCGTGAAAGAGTTTATACAAGACTTTCCAAAATGTCCAACACTCTTCAGAATACACCATGTTTGATGTGTTGTCAAGTGAGTACCATCTCACTACATCCAAGAAGAGCAGGAGTGCTATGTTTGTGAGTGGTAACTTATCTGTACTGATCAATCTGACGAAGTTACAAAAATGCCCCAGTAGACCAGCCTGTTTTACTTTGTGCAAAACAGAAGGGAGGAGAGCGCATATTTACTCAATAATGTCCTCCTCTACACTGTTATCGAAAAGCCTTCATCTTGGCCCCTTCAGAGGTGGTTTGAATTTAATCGGTGCTTTCTTTACGATAACACTGGATGGCCTTACAGTAACGCATACCTCAAATGATGGTGTGGACACTTTCGAGACTGCCGTACTTTTCAGCTTCTTTGGCCGATTTAACCATAGATTACGTTTAGTTTTTCTTTTCCTGAAGCTAAAATGTGGGAAAAAATCGTATAGTAACCGGTGCATTGTTTTCAAAAAATAACCGGTGCCTAAATTTTAACGCTTTTTAACAACTTCCGTCAGCATCCGTAGCCGACAAAAATCATTTTTATCCCATTTAATTACTGCCTTCAGTGCTTTTTGTAAATAAATTTAATACCATTCTGCAGCAGAAATCTTGTTTTCTAAAGTAGCAAGAGAAAAAATAGTATTACTGCACTTTAAATTTGCAAAAGCTTTCAAAACGTATCAGATAGTGCGGGCAGTAGCATAAGTGAGTACTTTGGATTACTTCGTGTAAAGCTCCATTAACGTTTTTTAGAAAATGGTATGCATCAGTATGTTCATTAAGCATTCTAATGTTCCGTGCACAAGAAGTTATAGTGCACTAACGCATGCTGTTGATGAATTTTACCGTTGTGTGGTGCATGGTCCATTTTAAAACTATAAACATGTTCCGCTAGTAACCGTAAAACAATCCGCTAGTATCACGGGGCGCTGATTTATTTCCACTAGTAACCGTCTAGGTTCTCCACCGTGAGATTGGGGCCGGTCGTCTGAGCTGCATGTAGTAGTTATCGTCATGTTTAGTTTAATACCGAATAATCCATGTTTGGGATGATGAAAACGTGTGTAGTTATTAATTGAAACATAAATATACCATTGCACATGAATACACAAAAGAAATATCTAGAAAAATATTATATCTACAATTTGAAATGTTTTTTCAACTGTAGGTTACTTCACTTCGACGTTTTCATAATTTAAAGGGAAATAACTGTCCGCAAATTTAAATCTAGTTGTCTCCCTTGACTGAAAATGTTTAGCACATGCTTTTAGTTTTTTGGGCATGTCAAATTGATTCTTTTAAAAGGAAATTTCCCTGCGCATGCGCATTAGCGCGCGATTCCCCCCCCCCCCCCCCCCCCCCAGCGCGCGATTCCCCCCCCCCCCCCCCCCCCCCCCCGATTTTTTTTTATAACGGTATTTATATAGGTAAACGGGTTGGTCTGAGAGTGTATGTCAACATTTCTAAACTATTTTTCCCTCTCGGAGTCTCCAATCGTCTGATGATAGTGTGTAGTGATTTGTAAAGTGGGGTTGAAAAATAATAGTGGTTTCTCCTAATATCGCGGGTTCTTTAATATCGCGGTAAACACAATTTTTGATGACATCACCTCAAGCGCCACCTACCTGTGATCAAAATCTCACAATTTATACCCGAAGTTCACGCTAATGTTTACAAATACATATCGGCAAAATGTCCCAACTCATGGTAAGTAAAATTGGTTTTCCATATAAATACATAAAAACATCATAGTGTGTAAATTTACCCCACCCACTTACCAACGAAAGAACTCATACCACTTCGTAAAATAAGTTTATCAAAGTTGGGGCTCCGTCAAATCTTCGTCTGCTTGATATTTATGAATGAACTTGTTGTGGTCACGTGACGACGCTATGTTGCGAACAGGGCACCTGCCAACTGCGCCAATCCTACGGAGTTCCCAAATTGATTTGTAGGCGCAAATATTGAGACGGTGCAAGACACTTTGTTTTGTTTCTTGGGGAAAGTGTGACTTCTGTCCACATTGGACACACCTTAAGTACAGCTGTAATGTTACAGTTTTGAGGCGTGACTCTGTTTTCAAATGTCCACACTGCCTTACAAAGGTCTAACTACTTGTACAAAAGTTAAAAAAGTAAAGAAAACAAGAGTGTTGAGTGATGAATTGATATAACTTGCGTAATTATTAAAAGAAACTGTTGAATTTCAGCATATAGTTGTAGATTTATTTGTAGATATACCCATTTATTTCATTTAGATTTTTTTGCAATCAATAAACTCTTGTCAGGGCCTCCACTGTTTACCGCGATATTAGAGTACTCTCCCCTGACAACAGTAAAAACATAGTTGTCGATATCGGATAAAATTATTCCAATATCCATCTAATGTTTTAATACTATGTACAAATGAGATGTTTGTGAACGTAACCAGATTTTTTTTTTTTTAGATAAATGTTGTATTATCAATTATTTAAACTGCAAACGGTAAGTACCGCGATATTAGGGAACACCATCCTACACAACCAGTATTTAAAAAGTAATTTCAGATCGTAAAACCAACCACTTTCCGTACCAGATTGAAAATCTTTGCATGGTTATTTCAAGTCTAATGCTTTTCCATTTAAATGCCAGAAATTTAAAGTAAAAGCATACGTACTTGTTATTTTCTATGAAAACTCAAATTCATCGGTCACGGCATTTTGTTGACGTCATCCAACGACGTCGTTTGTTACAACATCACGTGACGTCACTACTTTTCAGGCGTTAATTGAATTGAATTGAATTTGGGTTTTAAGGCGCACCAACACATGGAAGGTTATATGGCGCCTAACAGGAATGAACATGCCAGGCTCAAGCTCCATGTACATCGAGTTAAAATATGGAGAATGGGCCTATAACCTTCTCACCCTGAACTGCAGAGTTGCTGTAACGCTGGAGCCACGTTTATTGTTTTTCTGCCGCTGCTCTAGTGATGTGAGCGAGATGGCACCTGAAACAATGCAGGGATCATGATAAAGACCTTTAATGAACATGAACAAAAAATGATAAATGAACATGAATTTGGGGGGATTCTTCCCCTCTACCTACCCCTCCAACGGGATCTGCAGTGGCCCTATTCTTTGCCCAGTAACCAAATGGGGCCCCCGGGGATTCAGGCGTTCAGGCGTTAAATCGGGAGCTTTACGGTGGAACATTTCAGACGTTAGCCCATGGAGAAAGTGTTGCATAATAGTTGCATTATAATATAATGTTTATTGACGTTTGCATAACATTAGCTAATCATAATTCCAGGTTAGTCTGCATGGAAAGGAAATCAATGGATTTTAGCGGCATGCTAGACATTTTAAGCCTTCTTACTCAAGACAACTGATAAGAATAAAGTGCTGTTTGAACACTAGTGGACGGTCCCACGAAGAAATATAATTCTTATTGTTTTTACAGTTTTCTATTGCAATTAAAAACATATATATATTAACCAAGACCGCAGTGAGACTAATTAAATTTGACCATAACCCGTCATCTGTCGCCCGCACAATGTTGATCCTAGATGCGTTGTCCAGCGTCGGACTTCAGATCGAAAGGTCGTGGGTTCGATCCTTGCCGTGGCCATGCTATTTATCCTTGAGCAAGATAATTAATCCACATTGCTTAGAACTAGTTCTACGTGTCCAGGAAACCGGCACATACTCTTCGAAAGCGGGTGATGCAGTATCAATAGATATATATATTAAGTGGCTGGTGTGTGGCTGTGTGGTATTCATGTTTACTTGCACATGCATAACAGCGTGGATTATAGTAATTTAAGAATCAAAACTTTGTGAGTGTCCTCAGTGCGTAGTTGGTCATTCAATTCAGACTAAGCACATGCCCTAAAACAACAAAACCAATTAAGATGCATTGTCAATACCAAGCCAGGCCAAGGCTAGTCAGGCCAAGCCATGTTTCAGTGTATGCCGGGAAAGATGCTAATTGGAACATTAACTGCTTGCTGGTCAAGTTAAACCGAACTAGGAAAGGCGTTTGACCAATAGGCGAGGAATTATCTTTCGCACCAAAACAAAAAAGTTGTCTGCCCTTTGCTTGGATGATGAAGGTCACATCTGTATTTTGTATGTCATGCTGCGATGTATTTATTACCCATATACAACTATAACACACCTTTGAAAGGTCTAATGCATATAGTTTGTGAGAAAGTCACATAAACTCAAAACTTAAATGCTGACGCCCCGTTCGCCGCTGTCGGAAAAGCAAACCTGTGTCTCTCTTTTCCTTCCAAAAAAGGCAGGTCAATTGAATTGGGGTTTTAAGGCGCACCAACACATGAAAGGCTATATGGCGCCTAACAGGAATGAACATGACAGGCTCATCCTCCATGTACATCGAGATAAAATATGGAGAACGGGCCTAGAACCTTCTCACCCTGAACTGCAGAGTTGCTGCAAGTTCTATTATAGATACTCCATTTACGCTGGAGCCACGTTATTGTTTTTCTGCCACTGTTCTAGTGATATGAGCGAGATGGCACCTGAAACAATGCAGGGGTCATGATGATGACCTTTAATGAGCATGAACAAAAAATTATAAAACGAACATGAATTCGGGGGGTTCTACCCCTCTGCCTTCCCCTCCAACGGGATCTGCAGTGGCCCTATTCTTTGTCCCGTAACCAAACGGGGCCCCCGAGAACCACACGGGGCATAAAAGGCAGGTCAAAACAGTACAACTACATGTGCATCAATTCAGCACATCAATTCAGCAATGGGCAATGCAAACGTTGGAGCAAAGCAAAGATAATGATATTAAAAGCTAAAAGTATAACTAAATACGCAGCAAAAT
Organism: Cyrtodaria siliqua; assembly: GCA_037043455.1. NCBI lineage: Eukaryota > Metazoa > Mollusca > Bivalvia > Adapedonta > Hiatellidae > Cyrtodaria > Cyrtodaria siliqua. The sequence goes on along the minus strand of JAWPHD010021183.1, from coordinate 6,546 downwards.
AGTCAACCACTTACAGCTATCTACACACCAAGCTTCATCCAAATATCCTATTTTCAGTAAACAACTACCTTGACGTCGGACATCAACTGCAATCCCAAGCTTCCCTTCCATATAACAAATTGATGAATGAATAACGTTTGACCAATAGGCAAAACAAAAAAGTTGTCTGCCCTTTGCTTGGATGATGAAGGTCACATCTGTATTTTGTATGTCATGCTGCGATGTATTTATTACCCATATACAACTATAACACACCTTTGAAAGGTCTAATGCATATAGTTTGTGAGAAAGTCACATAAACTCAAAACTTAAATGCTGACGCCCCGTTCGCCGCTGTCGGAAAAGCAAACCTGTGTCTCTCTTTTCCTTCCAAAAAAGGCAGGTCAATTGAATTGGGGTTTTAAGGCGCACCAACACATGAAAGGCTATATGGCGCCTAACAGGAATGAACATGACAGGCTCATCCTCCATGTACATCGAGATAAAATATGGAGAACGGGCCTAGAACCTTCTCACCCTGAACTGCAGAGTTGCTGCAAGTTCTGTTATAGATACTCCATTTACGCTGGAGCCACGTTATTGTTTTTCTGCCACTGTTCTAGTGATATGAGCGAGATGGCACCTGAAACAATGCAGGGGTCATGATGATGACCTTTAATGAGCATGAACAAAAAATTATAAAACGAACATGAATTCGGGGGGTTCTACCCCTCTGCCTTCCCCTCCAACGGGATCTGCAGTGGCCCTATTCTTTGTCCCGTAACCAAACGGGGCCCCCGAGAACCACACGGGGCATAAAAGGCAGGTCAAAATAGTACAACTACATGTGCATCAATTCAGCACATCAATTCAGCAATGGGCAATGCAAACGTTGGAGCAAAGCAAAGATAATGATATTAAAAGCTAAAAGTATAACTAAATACGCAGCAAAATAGTCAACCACTTACAGCTATCTACACACCAAGCTTCATCCAAATATCCTATTTTCAGTAAACAACTACCTTGACGTCGGACATCAACTGCAATCCCAAGCTTCCCTTCCATATAACAAATTGATGAATGAATAACGAATCTACAATACAAATTTCGTTGTAATATATCTTACTCCTAATACAAGTTATTGGGTGAATTTTTTTTTAATGTTTTTAGTAACAGTAACCTTGACCCCAGTGACCTCAAGCTTCCTTTCCATAAAATGAATGTTATTAGTAAGCACAATTAAGAATAGAATAGTACTTTAAGTAAATAATGTAATACTTTCATGTTTTACCAACTTTGAAAAAATAATAATTTGTAATACCTGTTTATGAGTACATATATTTTTATATGCATGTCTATATTACACAACTGCAGATAAGTGCGTTAACTTTAATAAGAAAGAGCTTTCATCGAACTTGTCTGCGTAATGCTTTTTGTTTCAAGATGCATATGTCCGAGTACAAAGACGCTTTGGGCAGAGTTCAATAAATGACTAGGACATGGATGGAACAAAAACATTTCAGTAAAGTAAATGGGAGTATTGTCATAGGTGTACATGTTCAAATCATACGATTTTTTTTTAATTTGTTAATTGGGCTTCCAATTATTTCTAATAATTTCCTCCTGTCAAACTATGTGACCTTATAATACGTCATTCTGCAGATACAAAAGTCCACCTATGAATGACAAACACTATCATAATACTTGCACCTTCAAAGTATTGTTCAAATATCTCCACAACAGATACTCCAAACTAAACAGTTTCCAATTCAAATTATCACCGTAGATCCCCGTTTGATGTAGTTCAAATAGCAATATGTTTACTTAAGGTGCTTTGTGAAGCTTGTTTGATGTATATAACAGTAAAAATGTTTCAGTCAAGTATTTGCTTAAACCATGCTGTGTTTGAAAAGGAGCTTGATAACCTATCAAATATCGAAGTGTGTATATATATAGACATATATATATACCTGGACTTTTATTTTCATAGAGTAAACAGAAGTTTATTAGTCTATGATACTCTTACCCAAGTCAAAGTGAACTGCCTGCAGTTGTGTAGCAGTTCCTTAGCAGTTTGATAATTTTCTGGCAGTTTCTTAGAAGTCCTTAACAGTCCTGATCTTAGCAGTTTACTAGTTGCAGAAATTGTTAACCCTTAACCCGCTAAGCACGACTAATAATAGTCTTTGCATCCATTGTAAACCCAGATCAGCCTGCGAGTAACTCTCAGGCTGATCAGGGTTTACAATGTCTGGCTGCTGATTAGTCATAATCCCCAAACACCCCTTTGTCACATGAATGGAATGGTCTTAATTCAAAGAAAGAACAGTCCAGTATATATATGTAGCGGGTTAAAGGTTAAAAACTGCTAGGAAAAGTTCTGATTTCTTCCTTAGCAGTTCACATACATATATACTGTGTCAAGATGCTTTCATACTGGTGTTGAATTTATATGTATTAAACAACTGAATTGAATTGAATTGGGTTTTAAGGCGCACCAACACATGAAAGGTTATATGGCGCATAGCCAGGCTCATCCACCATGTACATCGAGATAAAAATATGGAAAATGGACCGAGAATCTTCTCACCCTGAACTGCAGAGTTGCTGCAAATTTTATCGTAGACTCCATTAACGCTGGAGCCACGTTTCTTGTTTTTCTGCCACTGCTCTTTGATGTAAGCGAGATGGCACCTAAAACAATGCAGGGATCATGATGAAGACCTTTAATGAACACGAACAAAAAATGATAAAATGAACATGAATTTGGGGGGATTCTACCCCTCTGCCTACCCCTCCAAAGGGATCTGCAGTGGCCCTATTCTTTGCCCCGTGACCAAACGGGGCCGCCCGGGAACCACATGGGGCTGTATTAAACAAAGTATTACATTCCATCAGAGAACTACTTCATGTTTGTGATGCACGAAAAAGCATTAAAAGACAAATACCATCTAAAACACAAGAATAGCATCTAATAAATAACGCATTTATGGTTGTTTTCCACAATAATCATTTATTGCCAATTCTTAACTTTAATTTTCCAGAAATTGTCATTTACAATCCCTGGAGCCGCTTAATCCACATCAATAACCAATACCAGAAACAATTAACTACTGTTATATTATATTATTTTTTTCACTGGAGTTTCTCTACTATACTAAATTAGGGAAAGCTATAAGCAGGGATCAAAATTCAAGTTCATGTAAGATCAGTGTTCAAACACTAGATCTGAATAACAATTCATATTTAGTAATTTAGGATCCAGATCCCAAATTGGCATAATTTAGGACCAAGATATCAGAGTAATTTAGGACCAAGATATCAGAGTAATTTAGGACCAAGAGTAATTTAGGACAAAGATGCCAAATTTAGAATCCAGATACCAAATTGGCATAATTTAGGACCAATATATCACAGTAATTTAGGACCAATATATCACAGTAATTTAGGACCAAGATATCAGAGTAATTTAGGACAAAGATGCCAAATCTAGAATCCAGATACCAAATCGGCATAATCTAGGATCATTTAGGATCAATATATACGGGATAAGGAGTAATTTAGAACGAAGATCCTGAATCACAGTAATTTCGTATCAGAATCCCAACTCAAAGAGTAATTTAGGATCGGGATCGGGATACCAAATCAAGAGTAATTTTTAATCAAAAGTAATGGATTTGGTGTTCTGATCCCAAATTACTATTGATTTGGTGTCCTGATCCTAAACTACTATTGATTTGGTGTCCTGATCCTAAATTACTATTGATTTGGTGTCCTGATCCCTAATTACTCAGATTATCGGATTTGGTGTTCTGATCCCAAATTACTATTGATTTGGTGTCCTGATCCGAAACTACTATTGATTTGGTGTCCTGATCCTAAATTACTATTGATTTGGTGTCCTGATCCCAAATTACTCTTGATTTGGTGTCCTGATCCTAAATTAATCTTGATTTGGTATCCTGATCCTAAATTACTCTTGATTTGGTGTCCTGATCCCTAATTACTCTGATCTCGTGTTCTGAACCTAAATTACTCTGATCTGGTGTTCTGATCCTAAATTACTCTTGATCCCAAATTACTCTTTGATTTGGTGTCCTCATCCTAAATTACTATTGATTTGGTGTCCTGATCCCAAATTACTCTTGATTTGGTGTCCTGATCCTAAATTACTCTTGATTTGGTATCCTGCTCCTAAATTACTGATTTGGTGTCCTGATCCCTAATTACTCTGATCTCGTGTTCTGAACCTAAATTATTCTGATTTGGTGTCCTGCTCCTAAATTACTCTTGATGTGGTATCTTGATCCCAAATTACTCTTGACTTGGTGTACTGATCCCAAATTACTCTGAGTTTGTGTCCTGATCCTAAATTACTATGATTTGGTATTCTGATTTAGTATTGTAGCTATCTCATGATTTCCCTACATATCTATGGAAACAAAGATGGCTTCATCAAAATGATTTTTTATTCAGGACCCTTTTGTAAAGATCACATATAAATACCTCTTATGGATCTACTGTTTTTACGATCTCAAACCATTTTGTTTTGTTTTTAAAAAAGTATATTTTTAGCTGTGGGGGCCATCTTGGATGTTGAATTTTAGTGTGAAACAACTAGACACTGTAAGGACTGAAAAACTGGAAAGTAGTTTTGGAGAACAAAAATTAATGGACAACTTGATAGGCAATGGATACGTGACTGGGCAATGCGTCACTGCGCAAAATCTGCAGGTCTAAATAACACTATAAACAGTGTGTTTGTTTAATGTGCATACATTTATGTGGTCTTTTAGTTTCCGGATTTTGGTATCAATAATCCAGATCTGGTTATCAAGAATCCAGATTTGGATATCAAGAATTTATTTAGGCCAGGAATGCCGATTCCATCAACTCTTTCAAACATTGCTTAAACCATAACCAAGTGCATACCCCACAATACTATTACAAAGCTGCTAGACGGGCACAACTTCTTCACACTCGTCTTCGCACTAAATGCAGTTCACTAAATCATGATCTATGACCTCAAAAAATATTACGGATTCACCGATATGTCAATGTGGAAGCATCGAAAATACACCACTTCTTTTTTAACTGCCCTCTTCATGACAACATTCATACGGAAATGTTGGATAAATTAACACCACTCTGTAACGTCTCATTAAATACGAGACTATTATACGGAGATCTGTAACTCGCAATCCAAACAAATAATGCTATATTCGAAGCTGTGCACAGGTACACTATGTTGAGTAAACGTTTTTAATTGTATTTTCTAACATAAATAGAACTAGGAAGCTACTAACTACTACCTTATTTATTTGACAGAGGACTGCCGGTCACGATGTGTGCTGCATGTGCTCGTTGCCCCTCCCCACTGTCACCATCCTTTGTATCCAAAACGTTTTCACTATTTTTTTTTATAAAAATATATTTATAATTTCTCATTTTTGTTCCAATATAATCTTATCATGTTTTTATTGTTTGAATCTAAATTACTTGTACCTTAGCTTCTTTTTTTTTTTTTTGGCCTTAGAATTTTCTTTTTGCTGAAAGTTTATATGTTCTGTTTGTTATTACTTGCTATACTTGTAATGAAGTTCCCAGCTCTAAAATTTGAAATATAACCGTCATTTTTATTTATTACAAACAATCTTTCCTAGGAGAAGAATTCTATAAGCAGTTTGCTTTCGTTCTAATCCTTTAACATGATTATATCCTTTAATATGATTATACAATGTATATATGAAATGTTGTAAACCATTGAAAAAATAAAATAGGTTTAAACCAATAATTCAGATCTGGTTATCAATAATCCAGATATGTTTATCAATAATCCAGATCTGGTTAACAAATATATAGATATAGTTATCAATAATCCAGATTTGGTTATCAATAATTCAGATATGGTTATCAATAACCAAGATTTGGTTATCAATAATCCAGATATGTTTATCAATAATCCAGATCCGGTTATCAATAATCCAGATCTGGTTATCAAAAATCCAATGTGGTCAATAATTCAGATATGGTTATCAATAACCCAGATTTGGTTATCAATAATCCAGATGTTTATCAATAATCCAGATCCGGTTATCAATAATCCAGATCTGATTAACAAGAGATATGGTTATTAAGAATCCAGAACTGGTTATCAAAAATCCAATTTGGTTATCAAGAATCCAAGTCTGGTTATCGAGTAATTTTGTGTCATGATTATAAACCAATGTAATTAAATTTTTCTTGCAGCAATACATGCAGATCTGAAAAAGATATTATAGTGCCACATGTCCAAGCAAAAATAATTATTATGCAGACCTTTTTGTTTTATTTTTTATTTTATCACTCTTACAACCTAGGCCAGTGTATTATTGTCGCATCATTTATTAAAAATATTATTAAAACCATATACATGCTCTACCATATTACTTTTGTTTTATATAATTGTGACCAGAACAATTTAATATTTTGCTTTCATGGATAGGATTTCTGATATAGATGATACCCAGCACCCTAAAACCAAACTGTATGACTCTATGAATACTTCCTGTAATTTAAGCTGCATTT